>PVKN010019693.1:0-16259 GCA_004027915.1 Capromys pilorides | reverse complement strand
GATGGTTCAGTGGTCTAAAGCGCCTGCTTAGGAGGGCTCAGGCAACTGCGGGGACTACAGTTCGATCCCCGGCACCACATGCTGCGCCAGCGCCACCACCAGGGCAGGCTGAGCCAGCCACAAAATGAATAAATAAAGAAACAAACAAACACAACAAGCAAACAAATAAATAAATAAATAAAATTAAAAAAAAAAAAAAGAATAAAATTGGGGAAGGGGGGATTTAGAAAAGGAGAGAGGGAGGTGAGAAGGAAGAGGGAAGGGAAAGGATTAAAAAAATGACTGAGTTGTGTTGTGTCCGTGTGCCTGCTCCCCAAGGTGCCTGTGGACTGGCACGGACTACAAACACACACTGATAAAAAAGAAATAAAATGGTGCACACCTATCATCCCAGCACTCAGGAGGCTGAGGCAGGAGGACTGCTGCGAGTTTGAGGCTGACCTAGGCTACAAAGTGAGTTCAAGACAAGGCCGAACATACAGAACATACATAGCAGCAGCTGGCTCAAAAAAAAAAAAAAAAAAAAAAATTAAAAATGATAAAATAAGAAACATAACTACAAGGAAGAGAGAAGGTGTCCATTTTATGTGCTTCTTGGTTCTTATATACTCTCCGGATGTCCCAAGGTGCCCTTGCTCCCAAGCGGCTGTTAACCGGAGAGTGGTCAGAACACACGGGGCCTAAGCAGCCCTGCTCCCTGATGGCCTGTTTGCTCTGATTGGTCATCTCTGTGTTTTAAACTCACATTTTGGCTCCAGAACAAGTATCTAAAAGGAAAAAGGTATGACGGACTCCCTCTATCCCAGCCCTACTTAAGAAACTTGAAGTACCACCAAGCAGAAAATGAAAGCAATAATCAAGGCCCCTGAATGATTGCCTTTTAACTTGACACAGAGAGAGAGAGAGAGAAAGAGAGAGAGAGAGAGAGAGAGAGAGAGAGAGAGAAACAGAGACAGAGACCGACAGAGACAGAGAGAGATAGAGAGAGACAAAGAAAGAGAGACAGAGAGGGAGAGAGATCAAATATCAAAGTGCAGACCGGAGAGGCTCCCCTCAGCTCTGCCGCTTGGGGCTCAAGTGTACGTGTGCTTTTGGGGGTGGCTCTCCCTGGTATCACCCAAGATCTGACCTCTCCACTGTGTCTCAGGATGGGAGTTTCTCCTGCTGGTCCTGCTGGCTCTGCCAGTCACAAGAGAAACTGCTGCTGAGACACCAGCTTGGCCCACACCCTTCTACATGTGTTCCTGGTTGTACAAGACTTCTGGTTCCCTTCCATCCAGGGAGACTATGTTGTCTACCAAGGGACGCTATCTTTGGTAAACTTATAGACGAGTACTCATTTTCTAGAGGTTCAGGAGATCCCAATGGGAAGGGAAAAGGCCCGCCAGGTTTGCAGAGAGAAGCAGAAGACCATTTGCTGGTACTCAAAACGGTCCCTAACAGACTGTTAAACCTACGCAGGAGCCTCCGACATGCCTGAGAGCCCGAGCTGTAAACCAGTTCCCAAAAAGCTGTCTGCAATGAAAGGCCAAACCATCTCCTAACTTCCAATCAAGTCAAGAAAGGAATACCAGGAACCGCCTGCCAAGACAGAAGTGCTCCATCAAAGAAGCCCACACATGCTATCTTTCCATGCTCTCAGCATAAATCTAATATTTTGACAAAAAAGACAAGGCACAAGCAACTGACGCGTGAAGGATGACAATTTTGGATTACCTAATGAGTCACAGTCCAGAATCCAATTGAAAGATCTCACCGGGGTCTCCGAGCTGTGACGGGGAACAGTAACTCCCAATCTGCTGGATGGCGGACACGTCTAGTCCTTGTCTCCCAAAGAGCAAAGAAGAAATTTCAAGGGATAAAGGAGTTCAGGAGTAGGAGAGGTTTACTAAGAGAAAGTTCCTGAGAGACAAGAGACGGGGCCTGGAGTGGCTGCTACAGGGGCTCTTTCTCCAAGAAGGTTTGATAGAGCAAAATCACAAGGTGGGAACCCGTGGGTCACACGTGCCTCAGCCAGGAGGATTACAGCCTGCCGCTTGGCTAACGCTGATCCAGTGGGGACGAGAGACACTGGTGAGGGGATGTGGCACCAGGAGTGCCAGCTTATCTACAACTTCTCACGTAGAAAAGAACAAAGCACTTTCTGGAGAGGGATGAGTCTAGAAGCTCTGGTCATCCACTGCAGGTCTCGTGCCTGTCCGGACTGGCCCAGGCAGTGCCAACTACAGTATAATCTCAAGGTGCTGTTTATTTTGTAGGGAGGCCTGGCCCTCCTAGATGTGCCTCCAGCCACAGTTTTCAAGTGTGCTCGTTGTCTGCACCCTCGAGGACCCATTCCTATACGCCCGTTTGTTAATTTAGATCTAACTTAACTGACTATAATATTCCCATCCATCCTGGGGTCCTCACCAAAGCCAAACAGAACCTAGCTCCGTGGTCTCCCATGTCTGGACCTGTGAGCTAACAGGGCCTCACTATGTAGCTCAGGCTAGCCTTGAACTCATGGTGATCTTCCTGCCTCAGCCTTTTGAGAGTTTCAGAATGCATTATGGGTATTTCGATGATTTCTTAGGGAGAACCTACTGGAGTTATAACCGGCCTTCATGAATGAACTGAGTTTGTAAGACAAAAGCCCACTGTATGTAAAGTTAGATTTATGTGTTGGTCTGCAGGGATGTTCAAAATTATACTGTTAAGTAAAAAAAAATTTATAAGTTGTATTTTTTATTCTGTATAGGGAATTTTTTTTTTCTTTTTTCTGCTTGAACTGGGATTTGAACTCATGACCTCACACCTGCCAGGCAGGCACAGTGCCACCAAGCTATCTCCCAAGACCCCTTTATTCTGTACACAAAGTTCAAGTTTTTGAGACAGTCTCACTGTGCAGTTCAGGCTTGAACTCATTAGGTAGCCCAGGCTGGTCTGTCACCTATAATCTTCCTGCCCCAGCCTCCCCAGTGCTGGGCTCCCAGGTCTGTGTCTCATTTTCAGGTTCACAGGGGTGTGGCAGGGAAGCGCTAACACACCCTAAACACAGGCAGGGCAGCTTCACTGAATGGAATGTCCAGGGTCCTGGGGATGAGAAATCCTGGAGAAAGGAGAGAGGCACACTTCCCCTTAAATGTGTGTCGCCTGACTTACTGTACTGCGCAGACTCTGACAACTGAAAACTGTCCTATGAAGCAAAGAAAACTGACATTGTAGAACAAGTGTGTTGTTTTGGCGACACAGTTACAGGACACCAATAACCTCAGTCCAAGCAGAGCTGGATGGAGCCCTAGGGGCGGGGGCAGAGGGTGCAGCTGGGGGGCCACGCCCTGCAGGCCGCCCCAACCCTGCAGGGCACACAAGATCTGAGCACTCCCAGAGAGGTCAGGCTTTCCCCACTTCAACAGTGCCTGCAAGATCACCTATTAAGAAGCCTATGGAGGCCCAGGGAGATAGCTCAGTAGAATAAGTGCTTGCCTGGCAAAGGCAGGGTCCTGAGTTCAATTCCTGGTACCGTAAAAAAAAAAAAAAAAAAAGCCTATGGGTGGCCGGGGAGATAGCTCAGTGGAGTTAAAGTGCTTGCCTGGTAAGCGCAAGGGCCTGAGTTCGATTCCTGGAGCACAAAAAAAAAAAAAAAAAAAGCCTATGGGAGGAGCACCAGCACCACTTGGGGGTCCAGGTCCAGGATACACTGCCTCTCAGAAAGACAGAGAGGAACCAAAATATGTCAGAGGAGGCGATTCACTGGTCTACTGGGGGACAGGTTATAGCTGTCCATCTGGAGAGGCTTTCTGGTTAGGTAGGAAAACTCAGGCCTAAACCACAGGTAACGTAAACTGTATCTTTTGCCGTAGGCCTAGCCATTGCCTGAATAAGCTCCTATGCAGCTCCAAGAGGGTGGTCATCTAAGGCAGAGCTCCGCCTTGACCAGGTCCTTTTTCCAAAGTCTGTGTCTAGAGCTGGGCGCGGTGGGGACGCCTCAGCCCCAGCACTTGGGAAGCTGACGCACGCGAATCACTGCGCGTTCATGGTCAGTCTGGAGGACCTAGACTTTCACGAGACAATGGTTGTCAGAGAGGGAAAGGTTGAGCTAGTTGTTTTTCCAGACCAACATCTCTTCCTCACCAAACACCCACCACAGGAACAGCTCCGCTGGAGATCCCTGGGGAGCACTTTTTTCCAGCTTACTTTGGAGGAGCTGAGCACAGATACGGAAGCAGAACAGTGGACACCACGCTCAGCAAAAGCCACCTGCAAAGCGGAACAAGACATCATCGCAGGCCTCAGAACAGCGACCGTGCTTTCGCCGTAAGGCAGCATTCCCAAGACCAGGAACTCCTGCGAAGGAACCTCCCACCAGGTCATTCTGAAAACGTCATAGCCTGCATATGGGGCAGGTGGGGACACTGGTGACTTCAGTCCTCTCCCATGAGCCTCAAATTGGCCTCACTGGGCCAGGAGAAGCCCTGTAAGTTGACCCCTCCAGCTAGTAGACTCACTTCAATCCTTCCATATCTATCTACGCCAGGCCTCTGCAGCCAGCGAGGATTTAACAATTACAACATAACAGAAGGGACTCGCCAGACGGGAGGAAAACAGCATTTCTGAGGGTTCTCAAGTGCCTGCCTTGTCAAGAAATTTCCACGTTGTACCTTTGGGCCACAGGGAGTCAGGGAAGGAGTTTTTTTTTTTTTTTTTTTTTTAATTTTTATTTTATTTATTTGTTTGCTTATTTCTTTATTTATTTATTTTATGGCTGGCTCACCCTGCCCTGGTGGTGGGGCTGGCGCAGCATGTGGTGCCGGGGATCAAACCGCAGTCCCTGCAGCTGCCTGAGCTTTCCTAAGCAGGGGCTTTAGACCACTGAACCATCTCGCCGGCCCCAGGGAAGGAGTTTTTTGGCCAAACATAAACTCCCCTTTCTGCTTTTCCTCCTAAAGGGTCCTTGGTTGGCCGGGGAGATAGCTCAGTAGAATAAGCACTTGCCTGGCAAGTGCAAGGTCCTGAGTTCAATCCCCAGTACTGCAAATAAATATAAATATAAATATAAATATAAATATAAATATAAATATAAATACGAAGGGTCCTTGGTTACCAGCCTCGCAGAGTGCAATGCCCTCCCAGGTCCACCCCGCATCACCAAGGGCTCTGGTTCAGGGATGGGTCCCCCGTGTGACCTGCTCAGGCTAGGAGGGCCACTGTCCAGTATAACTGTTAACAGGAACCTGATGCTAGGATTGCGGGATGGTCCACTTCAAGTTACTTTAAACAAACAAACGCCTGATCTCCCTTTGTAGTTCAGGCTGGCTGGAACTCGCAATGGTCCTCCTGGCTCAGCCTCCCGAAAGCTGGGACTGCAGGCGTTGTGTTCAAGTTCTGCTCTGGTGGGCGGGATCCACAAGGGCGCGATGGCTCTGACAGTGCCAGAGAGCTAGCTTCACGCTAAGTAAGCCCGACAATGAGCACGCTGGTCTTCAGGAGCCAACGCCCGCGTCCATCATCCGCGGTCCAGCAAGCGCCTTGCAGACGCCGACCTGGCTTCCCTTTGCATCCTCCACGTTTGCTGAACACAGCTACCACGCCAGACAAATAGGAACGCTGACCTGTCTGGGATACTGAGTTCCAGTTATAGAAAAGGAACACACATCTGTAATGACCTGGCTAAGACAGCCCAAGAGCCGCAGGGGCTGCGCAGCACAGGAGGAGGCGGGACTGCGCACGCGGAGCACCGCCCACCAAGGAAGTCTCGCGGGCAGGCGGGGCCAAGGCGGAGAGGAAGTGAAAGGAGAGCGGAGGGGAGAGGGCAGCCCCGCCCCGGAAGTCCCGCCTTCCCCGGAGCCTTGCCGGAAGTGGCGCCGGGTGTCGCGGGTGTGATGGCTTCAAGGTTACTTCGCGGAGCTGGAGCGCTGGCCGCGCAGGCCCTGAGGGCCCGCGGCCCTAGTGGGCTGGCTGCCGTCCGCTCTATGGCTTCTGGAGGTACTCCCCGTCGGGCGCGCCCAAGTCCGGAGATTTGTTACCCCTCGCGCCGGGGTGGTGGGTGCGGGGACAACAAGGCGGGGCGGCTGTGCAGCTCCGTGGGGACACTGACCACCCCAGGGCCCCGTGCACCCCAGACTCTGTGGCATCTACTTGTAACTTCGGGTATTGCTACTGCTGCCGACCAAACTGACGCTGGTGCGAAAGTGTTCTTGGTGGCGGCAGTGTGGTGACCTTCCTCAAGGGGTTCAGGAAGCTGCAGCTAGACGGAGGCCCGGGCCGCCCTCGTATCCCTTGCTCACTTCAAGCCATCGTCGACCTGCTTCTAGAAAGATGTCAGGACATTGGCCTTGGTTGGAGAAGAGATGCTTCCATAAGTGTTGGCACTTAGGGGGATCGTGACGCAGGTCCTTGGGGGAACATGAGATGAGTAGCCTGCAAGAGTTTGTGTTCTTCCTGAAGCTTAAGCAGAAGTCCACGTGTGGACTTTCCATCTTGGTCATTTCAATGTATTTTTTTTTTTTTAAAAAAGCGGAGTGTTGGTGCAGGCCTGCAATCCCAGCGCTAGGGAGGCTGAGGCAGGAGGACCTTGCAGGTTCGAGTCCATCCTGGGCTACAAAGTGAGCTCAAGGCCAGCCTGAACTACAAAGCGAGACCCTGTCTGAAAAAGGACCAGAAAAAAACAATCTTGATATGTGGTTGGACATAATTGACCTATCTTCCTGTAGGTGGTATCCCCACTGATGAGGAGCAGGCGACTGGTCTGGAGAGGGAGATCATGCTGGCGGCCCAGAAAGGACTGGTGAGGAGAAACCCGCTCTGTGATCGCTGTGGCCTTGGATGGGCTCAGCGTCTCCCTGGAAGCATTCAGTTGGCTTGGAGAGACAGAGCCCTGTGCCTTTGCAGGGACTAGGGTAGCTTTGGCATCCTGGCTGAGAGCTTGTTTTATTTCAGGACCCGTACAATATCCTAGCCCCAAAGGGGGCTTCAGGCACCAAGGAAGACCCTAATTTAGTCCCGTCCATCTCCAACAAGCGAATAGTGGGCTGCATCTGTAAGTACTTCATGTTTATTTTCTTGTGCATTTGTTTAATAAAGGCTATTGTGTGGGATGCCTATGAGCTGCTTCCAGTTGTGTGTGTGTGTGTGTGTGTGTGTGTGTGTGTGTGTGTGTGGTGACTGTACTTAAAAAGTGTAGATGAAAAAATACAGATGTATAAATGTCCAAGGGTTCTGGCGCCCGAGCCTCATGTTGCGTGAATGTGTGTGTCATCCTCCCTGGAAGGAGGCATGACAGCAGCAGGACTGGCTCATCAGAAGGGTGTCAGGAAGAGGATTCATCCCGGTATATTGACTGTATGCTTTCTATGACAGGCATTGTTGTAGGCACTAAAAATAAATAACCCTGGGGGCCCTGCTTTGGGATTTTACATAGGCAAGGAAATTGTTAGAACTTACAGAACCCTGATTTAAGGTCAGTTTTCTCCTAGGTAAATGCAGGGCCCCCATTTGATCTGAGTGGTAGCAGAGCTTGGTTTCTGAGGATGTCGACTGTAGTTTGATTTGTGTCTCATGCAGAAAGTGGTTAACATTGAAAGTCTCCCTTTCTTGCCGCATGCTGTTCAGCCACCTTCTTGTCCTTTTAGGTGAAGAGGACAACAGCGCTGTCATTTGGTTTTGGCTCCACAAAGGCGAGGCTCAGCGGTGCCCGAGCTGTGGAGCCTATTATAAGCTGGTGCCTCACCCGCTGGCCCACTGACCCCTGCGGAATCCCTCAGAACGTGCTGTAAAGTCTTTCCAATAAAGACGAGCTGGGCATCAGCTCCTTCCCTCGGTAGCCAGTCTCTTCCGTGTTTTGGGGTAGGCCTGGGGAATTGCACTGACAATAGCTGTCTGGGCACACAAGCTTGTGATCCAGAGTGCACAGTGTGCACTTTAATAACAAGTAGGTGGGGCTGGGCTCTGAGGGGGTGCGTGCTGTGCGCTGGAGGCCCTGGCTTCCAGGGCCTAGATCCTCCAGAATCAACATAGATTGATGACCTACAACACAGTTGTAGGTTGTGACTATCAGGGATGGACAAAAGGATGGGCTCCAGGGCCAGGCTAACTGGACTTAAGACCCAGGTGCCATCATTTGGTGGTGTCCTTGTGGGTGTGTTCTCTGTCCTGTGGCATCTACCCCAAAAGTAACAAGGTAAGTGCCTTGTGAGGAATTAGGGGTAGTATATATACTAAGATCCTGGTCCTTCTCTCACAGGATCAGAGAGATGGAGTGGTTTGTTTTGGTTGAGGCAGGGTCTTACTTAGCCCAGGCTACCGTCAAACTTGTGATCCTCCCTGAGGGCTGAAATTTACAGGCATTGTGCCCCCACACTCGGCTCTGGCACAGAGTGAGTTCTTGGGAACAGCTCCAGCACGTCAGGGTGTGGGACTTTGTCAGAACTCAAAGACCAGGTCTCTTCAAATAAATTGCAATGGGTAGAGAAGAGGGAGGAAAAAAAAAAACAACATAAACGTAAGGAAAACCTATAGAGTACACCCAAACACAATCTGTACACCTTCTAGGGTCTTGATTTCCAAGCAGTTGCAGGAGTTGAGTCCAATCCCTGCATGTCAGCAAGACCCCATTGTGGCATTTCTGTGCCTCTCCGTGGCTCATTTTGAATTAAGTCTGCCTTCCTTGCTGAAAAACAAAGAAAAATTGAGCTGAATGTAATGGGAGCTCAGAATTCTAGCTACCTGGGAAGCTGAGGCAGGATTGAATGACAGTTGGAGGCCAGCCTGTGCAGCATAGTAAGACCCCATCTTGAAAAATTTGTAAAGGGGGAATAAAAGAAGAAAAAAATTAGGGATATTTGTGATATTTTTTTTTTAAAAAGTCTTGCTATGTAGTGCAGGCTGGGCTTGAACTCACTATGTAGTCCCAGCTGGCCTCCAGCTTGTCCCAATCCTGCCTCAGCCTCCCAGATGCTGGGATTATAAGCTAGTGCCACCATGTCTGGCTTATGATATTTTGGCCAAGTTATAGTCACCTTTTTTTCTGTAAAGTACTTTTTCATTAGCTGGGTGTGGGGGTACCTGTGGGAGGCTGAGATAGAAAGATGGGCAGGAATTTGAGGCCAGCTTGGACCACACAGTGAAACCCTGTCTTAAACACAAAATAGGAAGATGATTTCGGTTATCCAGATGGTTCTGATGAACACAGGAAGAGAGAGAGATGTAATATTGATGGCTTTGAAGAAGCTGAGAAAGGCAAAATGAATGTCCACTAGGCACTCCAGAATCAAAGCTCAGCTAACACTGATTTTAGTTCTGTGAGATCCAGGTTGGACTTCTAGACAACGTAAGTTAATCAATTTAGGCTTTAAGCCACTCAATTTGTGATAACTTTTTACAGTGGCAGTAAGAGCCAAGATCAGGAATGTCCACTCCTGTCTCCGGTCAGCGATCTTTTTTTTTTTTTTTTTTGATGGGACTGGGGTTCAAGCTCATGACCTTGCACTTGCCAGGCAGGCACTTGTGCCACGGAGCTATCTCCTCAGCCCCCCAGTCAGCAGTCTTCTATGTGAGCTTCACTTTAGTCACCTGGGATCTTGGCCCACTCTTTGTGGTCACACTGGCCCAGACCACTGAAACAGTACTGGGATGGGACTGAGGCATCTGGGCCTTGAGCTTCCCCAGGGCTTCGGGTTCTGCCCTCGGCTGCCCATGTGAACCTAAGCCCCTTGTTTGAGGGCTATGGGAAGTGGAGTCCTTGGGCAGAGAGGCAGTGTGGCGTTCCCACCGTGAGAACTGAGCCCAGCTCCTGGCCTGTGTCTGAAACTGGTCACTCAGCAGCACAGGATTTGGGTCCCATTGTCCCTCACAAAAGGATACAGGTCTCACCGATGGTATATGGTACCGAATAAAGAACTACTTTTTCAGGGCCTTTTGGGTTAGCTCAGTGGCTTAAGCGCCTGCGTGGGCAATCCCAGTCAGGCACAGGACAGTGGTTCAGTCCCCATATCCACCCTTAAGGCAGCCTGAGCCAGCCAAAAAAAACCCCTACTTTTTCTAGGACTGCTTGAGAATAGTTTGCTGACACAAAATCCTGTCAAAAAACTGCACTCAGGTGTGGGTTTGGCTCTCTTGTTAAGAGACAGGCCTGGCCTCAAACGCATGATGCTCCTGCGTCAGCCTGAGTGGCTGGGGTTTCAGGCACGTGCCACTGTACCTGTCTCTAGCATTTCTTACAGACAGTTCGTGTGTAGAGCCTTGCTGGGCGAGTGCTCTCCTGAGCTGCATCTCTAATCCTATTTATTTATTTAGAGACAGGGTTTGCTAATTGGCCCAGGCTGGCCTTGAACTTGTGGTCCTGCTTCAGAGATCTGAGTAGCTAAGATTTAAATGTATCTCACTATACGTGGCTAAGGAATTTTTTTTTTTTTCCCTCTCTATGCAGTTCAGGCTGGCCTTGAGCCCACTTTGTAGCCCATACTGGTCTTGAACTTGCACTGATCCTCCTGCCTCAGCCTCCCCAGTGCTGGGATGACAGGTGTATGCTACCATGCCTGGCTATGACATTTTCTTTTTAAAGTATCTTTTAAATGATTGCATTTCTTATAGGGAATTCATTTATATAACACATCTTAATTTCAGTTTTTAAACTTTCCTGCTCTTGACTTACATGCATCAAAATCAGGAAAGTTCTTTTATTTTTCTGACACTGAGTAGCAAATTGAGCTACACTGCTAATCCTTTTTTTTTCACTCTTAAGTTTGACAGTAAATTTGAGACAGTCTCACTGTGTTGCTGTTTCACCTCAGGCTGAGCTGGACTTGATCCTCCTGTCTCAGTCTCTCAGGCTGCTGGGGTTACAGGTGTGTCCCTCCACACCCTGAGCAGGTTGTAGTTTTCAATCCCTAACCTTCAGCCCCTGCTCAGGTTTTGCTAAGTATCCCTAAGTCTGTTACAGCAAACCGGCCCCGAGTTTTGTGACATCCATTGCTGTCCATCTAGGACAGTTCCCTCTGGATCCCTCTGAGCATGCCACTGACATCTTGGAGTTGCCTGTTTCCTCGAGACTGGCTTCAGGTGGTAACCAGGTATTGGGCAACAGGGCCACTGAGGTCCTTCTGGGAGGCACCTGATTTGCATGCTGCGCAGATCACCACGGTCACTGGCTGACACCTGCCCTGCTACAGACAACGTGAAGGTGCCCGCTAATCAGTAGCGGTATATCAGCAACACCTTGGTCCTCATCAGACTTCAAACCTGCTGATTTACATCGGTGTGGATCCAACCCTTTTAATTTTATCCAGTGGGTCATTACCCATGACTTCTGATGTACTGTTGTTTAATTTGCTCCAGTTTGGGCCGTTGAGCCTCTCTGAGCTGGCTCCTGTGACCTCTGAGCCTGTCCCTCTCATTCTTGTAGCACTGGTTTTATTTTTAGACACAAAGTGTACTCGGCTCATCTTCTGGGGTGATGATCAACCCCCAAGATGGATGCCGTTCCTGCTTCCTTCTCAGGGACACGGAGCTGGGAAGGCTCAGGTCAACTGCTCCCGCAGTTCCGAATTTGCGAACTAGAGACCTCATGTATTGATTTCAGTTCTTGGCTCCCTGCTGCCCACTGCTGGTGAGACTGAGGCTTTGCAAGAATGCCGAGGTGAGATGGGGCCCCCTAGCGCACGTGCTGGGGAGTGACCTCTTACTGCTGTGCACTGAGCGCTAGTCCAGGTGGTGTCTACTAGGCCCTGTCCTAAGCTGACCAATTGTCCTTCTGCAGTAAGTATGTTGTGGGGAGATACACAGAATATGCAAATAGCCTTATTTTTGCCCACTACATTTTGTGTTCATTCTTGCCTGCAACCACCGCCTTTCCCTGAAAATAAGACCTAATGGGAAGATTTTCAGTCTTGAAAACCAGAGATCAAAAAGTGGCCTAACCCACGTCATTCCCTCTCGCCCCGCGGCTCCCAGTGCGCACCAACTCCGTTCTCTGTCACTGGGATGCAGCCGAGCAGAGGTGGGGGACGCATAGTGCGCAGAGCAGACCGCTGGGGAGGTGGGAGGAGTTGGGGGAGGCTCTGCCCATGGCGGCAGGACGCCCTACGGCTGGAATTCCAAGGCCGGGTGCTCCCTGCAAGCTCTGACCCCACGCGGTGACCAAGCCCGAAGTGTGCCCCCTCAGCCCCTCCCTGATCTGCCCTAGACCCCCACACTCACTGTCACTGTTCATCCATCCCCAGGGACACAGCTGACCACTTCCAGGGCAAGCCTACTCTGGCTTGTCCACCGCTGCAGCCACCCCTCCCCATGTCCTCCCCCTCCCTGGCCACCTCCAGTCCTTGTCACTCTGCCTGTCCACCTGCTGGGCTGATGTGCATCCCACTGCCTGCCCCCCCCCCCCACCCCAGCAGATCCTTATTGAAATGGTCCCTGTACCTCCTTTCTCTGACTTGTCATGGGGAGGGGAGCAGGTTCTCACTGAATAGTCCAGGCTGGCCTCAAACTTGTGACCTTCCTGCCTCAGCCTCTTAGAGTGCTGGAATTAAAGATGCGGGCCTCACTGGCAGCTCTGACCTGTCCATTTGTTGGGGGTAAGAATACTTCTTTATCACTGACCTCGAACACAAGGACCTGGCAGGCATGCTGTGGCGCTCATGTACCCAACCACGGGTGAGCTGCTCACCTCCCAGGGCAGCCTTTGCCGCCCAGCGCCCTCCCAGCTCATCCTGCAGCCATCACCACTCCCCACCCTTTTCCTGAATGAGCTGAGGAGCCTGCGACGCTGCGGGCACCTGCTGCCTGGCACAGGTGCCTCAACAGCAGGGTGCGGTGAACCTAGTCCCATCCACGAGGACACAGCTGCAGGCGCGCCAGGCCTCCTGGGGCCTCGCTGCCTCGTTGCCCTGCCAACCACAGAAACCGCAGGCTCCAGCTTAAACCCGCGTTCTGATGCATTCCCAGAGCTCCTTTTGCTGAAGGTCCCCAGGGTCAGGTGAGCAAACAACTGCACCGAGCCATAAGAAAACAGCCACACGCTGGGCTTTGTCCATAATTATTATTATAATGATTTATAAAAGAACATTTTTCTCAGGCAACTGTGTTAAGTTATGGGGTGCATCTGGAGAGCGAGTCGGGGCCGGGCTGTGGTGAAGACCCCCGTCCTCAGGGTGGGAGGCCTGCCCAGCCCCCACCCGACTCCTCATTCCCTGCTTTCCTCCAATGGCGCAGACCTCGACCCTGCCCAGCCAGGGTATGGGGCAGGGAGAGGAGCAGCTGCCACTGCCACGCTCAGAGGGGAGCGACAGGTCACCCGCTGTGGCTGCCCAGCGCCTGGAGCCCTTGCTGAGGACCTGCGCACAGCTGTGGGTAGCCACAGGGCGGGACCCACAGAGGGGGCAGCGAAAGACATCCCTGCCTGCGCTGCGGCCGCCCCTTCCAGCCCGCTCCTCGCCAAGCGTTCTCCTGTCCCGGGCCAGAGGATGTGGGGGATCTGGGTGTCTGGTCCTGGAGCTCTGGGAAGCAACTCCAAAAGTCTGAGCAAGAAACCCTGGGCTTAATGGGGCCCCCAAGGGAGACACCCCGGTTAACCCACTGTGGGCTCCTTGATGCCGTGGCTCCAGCTCGAGCTGGCATCCATGCAGCTAAAAATTATGTGTGCGTGGGTATGTGTGTTTGCGCATGTGTGCAGCGCGCCACCCGCTTGGGGCTCCAGGCGTGCAGGGGACCCCGACCAGAAAGGGTCCCGGCCTCTGGGTGCCCCTCCTTCCAACACACTCCACCCTCCTGGGCCTCAGAAGGTCTTTCGATGAATAGCACGAGAGCCGTCCTCTTCGTACTCCTTTTTGGACACCCACATCTTCTTAAAAGTATCCAGCGAGGCCAAGATGGAGCCCCTGGGAAGGCGAAGGGGGAGTTCTTAGGGACCTGTGGGTCATCCCCATGCCCTTCCCCGGGAGAGTCCACCCGGCCACCCTGCCTGAACAGAGTCCAGAGCCAAGCGGCTCCTCACCCGATCCACGTGGAGTACAGCCTTTCCTGAGGGGCAGAGATCTAGGGGGAAGGCACATGTATCACTGCTCTGTCCCCTCACAGCCACTGCCACCCTCTGCCCAGGGCCAGGCAGGCAGGGAGGGAGGATGCCCAACCAGCATGGCAGGCGGTACCTGGCACCCAGGGGTCTCCAGGACTCACCTTGATCTTGACATCCTTAGGAGCGAGTTTCTTCACCTCGCTCAGTAACCGGTCTCCAAAGCCTGCGGACACAAACGGGGCAGGGGTCCACATCCAGCCTCCTCACCACAGTTCTCCAGATCTAGCCGTGGGGTCCCCCACTCCCTCCAGGTTTAAGGGAAGGGTAGGCCAAGCCAAGAGGAGAAACCACTCCAAACCTCAGTGAGGCAATGGAGACAGAGCCCCAAGTGACCCAGCCCCCACCTGACCCCTGATCCTTGTGACGGTCACTCCTCTCATACCTTTGCCCCTCAGCCCCGTCTGGCCACAAGTTTAATTTTAAACTTCAGTCTCTACTGCCAGCGGTGCTGGTGCAGGCCTGTAACCCTAAGAATATTCAGGAGGCTGAAGGAGGAGGATCACTAGAAATTTTGAGTCCAGCCTGGGCTACATACTGAGTTCAAGTTCAGTATGGACCTCAAGGGAGACTGTCTCAAAAACCAAAACAACAACAAAAACTGATCTCAGTCTCTACAAACAAGCTTACCAGGTCCCATTAAAATTTTTGAAAATTTACTGGGATTATAGGTGTGTACCACCTTGCCCAGTTTCGGTGGCCAACACAGCACACCCAGGTTCTAGGCCAGCACAGCATGCAGTACCGAGGATTGAACCCAGGTCCTTGTGTTTGCCAGGCAGGCACTTAGACTGCTAAGCTATCTTCCTAGCCTACCAGGTCCCATTAAAAAGGGGTCAGAAATGAGCTGGGCATGGTGATACACAGCAGTAACTGCAGAACACTGGGAGGGTAAGGCAGGAAGATCTTAAATTTGAGCTGTGGCTTGACAAGTTAGCCAGATCTTGTCTCAAAATATGAAGGGCTGAAGATGTAGCTCAGCGCAAAGCCCCTGGAGCTCAATCCCCAATACCACAATGAAGGCTGCAGGGCACGGGCTGTGAAGGCCGCGTGGCCCACACCCCACCTGCTCCATACCTTTGAACAGCGTGGAGCCCCCTGAGAGCACAATGTTGGCAAAGAGCGTGCGGCGAAGATCCATGTCGGACTTGTGGATGGCGAAGGCCAGCACCTCATGCAGCCCCTCGCTCTCGTCCCCCACTAGGTCTGGCTGGAACAGCAGCTCGGGGGCCCGGAAGCGTGCAGGCCCCACCTACAGAGCACAGGACTGAGGCAGACGGGCTCCTGGGAGCCCTGCCAGCGTCTCCACCACCCTGCCACTTACGTCAAGAGTGCTGCCGTCAGGCAGGGTGTATTGCACCTTCTCCGTCTCCAGAGCCTCGTCCTTCTGTGGGTTGATGGACAGGTAGCAGGCTCGCTGTAGGCAGGGGAACACCTCAGTGGCTGCGCCGAGGTACCCCCTCGACCCCCCCAGTGGTGCCCATGCCTTAGAGCCCCTCCTCACCTCCTTGATGGTCCGCACAACCTCGAACTCTGCTGATGTGTGGAAATCAGCCCCTTCCTTGCGTAGCAGTAGCCGGAGGTAGCGGGAGACATCCCGGCCAGCAATGTCCACCCGCATGATGGAGTGTGGCATGGCGAAGCCCTCATAGATGGGGACCGCATGAGTGACCCCGTCCCCTGAGTCTAAAACCACTCCTGTCGTGCGTCCTGTCGCGTACCTGTCACCAAGTCAGCATACCCTCACCTCAGCCACCGAGGCACAGGGACCCCCTCACCCAGAAGGGACCATGGAACATTGGGATTGTCTGGAAAGTGATGGGTGGGGCTCATCAAGGGCATTGGGGCTCCTGGTCACTGCACGTGGGGCAGCCAGAGGGAGGACAGGGCTTGGCACTCACAGACTGAGCACGGCTTGCATGGAGATGAACAGAGCTGGCACATTGAAGGTCTCAAAGAACACCTCTGCCGCCTTCTCCCGGTTCTTGCTGGGGTTGAGCGGGGCCTCCGTTAGGAGGACGGGGTGCTGCAGGACACGGGAGAGGCGCAGCATGAGCAACATGTGGCCCCTGGGCCCTTTGCCAAGCCCCAGCCCTGCTCCCAGCCAGCCAGTCCCTTTCCAAGCTGGCTGCTTCCAGGTTGCCAGGGCTGTGTGGGTCCTACTGAGAGCTACGGCAGGCTAGGAAGGAGGCGGCAGGGGCAGGGGCAGGGGCAG
>PVKN010019692.1:0-16246 GCA_004027915.1 Capromys pilorides | reverse complement strand
CCCCAGTATTGGGATTGTGGCCGCATGCCACCACACCCAGCTCAGTAGTTTGTCTCTTAACGTGAGGCCAGGACACCTGTCCAGGCAGCAACAGCAGCCCTGAGCCCTCACTGGCCAGGCAGGTCTGGGTCTTGGATCTTGTGGGCACCCTCCAGTCCTGCCTTCAGGCCATCCAATCCTAAAACGGGAAAACCTGGGCCCTCTGGGCACTTAGCTTTGCCAGCAGTGCCCCCTGCTGGCTGCCTGGGCCCCACAGTCCCTTCTGCCTGAGGCCTGGAGGCTCCTGGAGGACTCAGGCTCCCTGGCCAGTTGCTGTGTTGATGTGACGTAGGGGGTTTTTAGTTTGTTGTGCTTTTCTCCTTAGCTGTCCTGGAGATTAAGCCTAGGGCCTTTGCTCTTATCTTACACCCTAGCCCTTCTTTTAATAATTTTGAGGAAGGGTCTTACCAAATCATTGCATTTCCCAGACTGAGCTCTAGTTTGTAACCCCCCTGCCTCAGCCTCTCAAAGTGCCAGGATTATGGGATTATAATCACACGCAATCTGGCCCAGTGTCCTTGTCCACTGTGGAAACTACACTCTGGATTGGGTCCCTGGCTGCAAAATGCCATTGGGATGTTGGGATGGGCGTGGAAGTGTGAATGAGGGTGGGCTGGCAGTGGGGTAGCTCATCGATACGCAAGAGAGACGGGCATCAAGGAGAGAAATGCATGGGGAGCCTGGAAGGGTCTGCAGGGATGGGATGTGGGCACGGGGCCCATTCTCTATCCCTCCCCTCTTGCCAGAAAGCCCTGGAGGACGTGTTCTCAGAAGGACAAATGTATCAACAGCCTAGCCTTTCCACTGCCACTGTGTTCTTTAAGTGTGAAGCACATGGGTAGGGTGTACCGACATCAAAGGTCCTTCTAATGACCTGGAAGTAACTTCTGGTTGTCACATCAGGCTGGTGGGGAGCCCTCCTGTGGATGGGACCTGGTCCCAGGAGCCTGTGTCACCTGTGCAGGCCTCCGGCCACGGGACAGCCCCTGGCAGGGTGCTGGCGTTGGACGTTAGTGAGAAATGATTTCTCGTACTTTGGAGTACCGCGCAGCTGTTAGAAAGTGAGAAGGGCCTCCTGGCCGAGTCTCCTCCGGGACCCAGGGACTGGGCAGCTCTCGGGCCTCGGTGTCCCCTCTTACACTGTGGAGGCAGTGTCAGCCTCCCAGAGTGGAGGTGAAGAGTGAAAGCAAGAATGTGTTGTCCCATCCCTAGGGGTGTCCCGTGAAGGGGACATCTGTTGTCACTGTGGAGGTGAGGGTAGGAGAGAGACCAAGGGCTGCTGTCCAGCCCTGCATGAAACTCTCAAATCTGCAGCAGATACGGACCCTGGGCAGTAGTGGTGGGCATGCACCACCTGGCAGGGCTGCTTTGGCCTCCCTTGGGTGGTCTGGGGGTGCGTGGGAGCTTTCTGGAGTGGAAGGAGCCGCCTCTTGATGGTCTTGGCAAAGGGCAGGAAGTAGAACCCCTCACCTGTCCGTGGCTGTGAAGCCAGAGGGGCTCGGGAAAGGCATGGGGTGTCTGTGATGGGACACACAACGGCACATGTGCGGCAGAGGCCAACACGGGAAGGACCCTGTCTTGTGCGCACACATGCACACTCAGCGACATCCAGGATCCTGGGGATGAGGTGCCCCCATGGCATTGCAAACCGTGTGCATTTACAACACACACCCCCAACCCCGCCCTCAGCCTGGGCCGGCGCCCCAGCTGTACTCCCCATGGAGGTGGCTAGGGGCAAGAGGCCTTAGGGAGGGTACAAAGAGGGCCCTGGCCCTTCCAGTGTGGGAGCTGGGGTTTGGGAAAGGCTGGGGAACAGGCCTGGCCAGTGACCTCTCCTCTCTCCACACAGGTTGGACAACGTTCATGGCTCTCGGGTAGAGCCCAGCGACACGGCCAGGATGAATTCTATGGACAGGCACATCCAGCAGACCAACGACCGACTACAGTGTATCAAGCAGGTGGGAGTGTGTTTGCGCTGGCAGGAAGGGCTGGGTGGGCCATGGCAGGGACTGTGGGCTCAAGCCAGTGCCCGGACTCGCCGAGCACCTGCCTGGTGCGAGCAGGGACCAGCTGAATGCTAAGAGTTATACATGCCTGACTTTTGAATCCAGACCCTTCCCTGCTGTGTGACCGTGGGTCAGTGTGATGCTCTGTCTGGACTCTGCTGATGTGTTCTGGGCTGGGATAGGGATACAGTGAAGTCCTAACCTTGCCACCTCCCTGCTTCAACACCCTGCCTCCGCCCCAGCTGTTGGTGAATAAACATCACAAGAGAAGAAGAGAAAGTCCTGGAGAGTTAATTTTTAAAAAAAAAATTTATCATCATTATTACTTTTATTATTGGGGTTTGGGGTACCAGGTCTGGCTCCATAGTTTAGGATGGCCTTGAACTCCCTATGTAGCCCACCGTGGTCTTGAATTCACAGTGATCCTGAGTATTAGTATTATAGGTACGCACCATCACGCCTGGCAAGTAAATTATTTTATAGGAAAGGGAAGAGACAGAGAGGGAAGGGAGTAGGCTGAAGTCACAGGACCCCGCACTGCAGCCCTGGTGCTAGGGGGACGTCCTCCTTCACACTCCTGCAGTTCACCTGCATTCCCCACTCTGTATTGGTGGGAGGTGGGCCTGTCCCAGGGCACCCCCAGTGGTGGCTGTGAGACGCACATGCAGGGACGGGAGAGTCAGAAAGGTGCAGAGTTCCCAGGCTGAGTCCTCATGGCTCTCGTGTCCCCAGAGAGATCTCAGGCTGGACACTTTGTTTCTCTGAGCCTCAGTTTCCCTATGTGAAATTGAGCCTACGGGCCTCCCTGATAGCTTGCTGCGGGAGCTGTGGCCTGGGGCAGTTTGATGGCCGTGGTGACCTGTCTAACCTCAGTATCTCAGTGCATGTGGTCGTACAGCTCAGGGACCCTGCCTTTGGCCAAGAGCTGGGACAACAGAGCCCCTGGACATCCCCTGAGGCACTGAGGCTCCCTGTGTGGGGAGGAGCCCCATGTGTTCTTGTGTCCATAGGCAGAGCCGCCTCTGCCTCCGCCCCTGCCCCTGCCCCTGCCCCTGCCGTGTCCCCCAGCCCCAGGCACCTGTTTCGTGCCTCTGTGCATGATCATGGGGTACAATCCAGACCTGCATCTGCCTCTGCTCTCCAGCTCCACTGGCCGTGACCCAACCCTAGCAGCAGCCCTGTGCTCAGCTCCTTCTGAGACCTGCTGCCTGCTTGCCTTCCCCGCCTGCTCCCCGCCTGGAGACAGGGGCCCTTCTTGCCTGGGCCTCGCCCCGCAGCAACCCTCAAAGCTGAGCACACAGCTCAGATTTCTAGACCCGGGCAGGCTTGTGTTCTCCTCCCCACACCTAGGAACCGCTCATCCACAGTTAAACCGCCACATCCCAACTCACACCTGTAGTCCCAGTGCTCTTGGAGGCCGAGGCAGGAAAATGGCATGTTTGAGCAACTTAAAAGACTTACAAAGACCTTGTCTCAAAGTAAAACACGAAAACAACTGGAGGATCAGTACAAAGGCCCAGGATTGAAAAGCATGAAGTTGCAACATCCCCTTGCATGACCTGTGAACAGGGCGTTGAAATAGCTGGGTGCTGGGCAGTAGTGTTGGAGCCCCAGCTGCCTGCCTTGCACGAACTCAGAGCCCGGTGTTCATTTGTCAGCACGTGCAGGTTATGGGGTGCCCGCCGAGGGCTCTAGCACTCCCTGCGCGCTGCACCTCTCCTCCGGCTCCTCCCGGCTCCTCCTTCTGGTCATACACACACACACACTGAGGGCACAGGGTCTGGCCTGCCGCCCAGTACAGGGAAGAATTCAGGTATTTGGAGTGAGTGTGGAGTAGGGTGGTCCCACAAATAGAGATATGTGGGAGTGAGTGCATGGATGGACATCTGGGTGGCAGGTGGATGGGTGCTGGACTGAAATGATGGATGGGAGAATAGGTGAATGAGTGGAAGAGTGGGCAGCTAGATGACTTCTGGATGAATGGACAGACAGGTCTATGAATGAATGGGTGGTTGAGAGATAGATAAAGTAGCAAATGGATGAATGATTGGGTGGACGAGTAGGTAGATGGATGAGTGGATTGATCCATTTTTGATGGATAGATGGATAGATGGACACAGACAGATGCATGGATGGACAGACCATTTAATTCTCAGATGGACTCATACATGGGCAGCAGTGTGTGATAAATGTATTGCTTCTTGGGCAGCCAGCCCTGCCCTGGGCAGTATGTGCCCTGCTCTCAGTAGCCGTGGGATGTGGCTATCTCCTCTGAGGGCTCGTGGAGGTGGGCAGGCTTTCTGGTGAGGCAGGGAATCCACCACTGCCCACCCCAGCTGGGGCCTGTACCTCTGGTCCAGCCTACGTTCCCATCCCAGAACAGGTTGGGCTCTCCCAGTCCCCGGGTTCCCTCGTGCAGTGACCAGGTGGCTGACCTGGTGGGCAGAGAGGCGTCCCGGAGCCAGGCAGCTGTCACCCACCTTTCCTGCAGGGTCACCCCGTGCCAGCCTTTGGGCCTCCAGAGGAGAGCAGGAGGCTGTTGCTACCCTCCAAGTGTTCTAGAGAAACCAGGATTAGAGGCTCACACACAGAAGGAGCAGCTGTCCCCAGGCACCACTCTGTCACGGCTCCTCTCACACACCATTGCTAACCTTGGCCTCAGCGCCACAAGCTGTCACCACCCCACTTTGCAGACAGACTCCAAAGCTCCACGTGCTCCCAGGGCTGCTCGCCACAGAGGCTGCGAGGGTTGGGCTCAGGTGTGTTCTGCACATACTGCAAACCAGCTGGGTTCTCTGGGCGCCGAGGCCACCTCGTAGTGGAGAGGAGTGAGGAAGGCTCAGAGAGAGGAGGGCGCTCAGGCGGGGCCACAGAGCTGCAGACCGCCACCTGTTCAAGGTGTGCCAGGCGTATGCTTCATCTCTGGGATTCACCCCTTGAGCAGGCTGGCAGGGCAGGGACAAGGATCTCAGACTGGCACGACGTGGAGGCCAGGCATGGATGTGCACACCTGGAATCTCAGCACTTGGGAGGCTGAGGCAGGAGGATCTCCGTGAGTTCAAACCAGCCAGGGCTATGTACTGAGACCGAGGCCAGCCTTGACCTAAGTGAGACTGGGTCTCAAAAAAAAAAATCAGTCAAACAAACAGAAGCCCGGCCAATACAACAGTGGTTTGAGATTGGCTACTGAGAGGGCGCTGTGGCTGCCAGGGAGCAGAGAGCCATGAGCAGCGGCCGCTGACCCTGCTAATAAGCTGTGAAGTCACGGAAATAAACAGAACAACTTGGTTAGCCAGGGAGCTGGTGGGCAGCACCTAGGCAGGCGCTAGCCCAGGGCCACGTCCTAGCAAGGAACTCGGGGAGCGGGGCAGAGGCCGGAAGGCCTCTCTCTGTCCTGCTGGAGTTGCAGGAAGGGCTCATGCGCCCCCTCTGCAGTGTTATGCAGCTGTGCTCTGGGGGAGCTGGGAGGCAGGGAGACAGAGCTCCCTGGGGGGACCTTACCCACCAGCCTTGGGGAGGGGCTCTGCTGCTGCTTATCCACCCTCCTTCTCTTCCTCCTCCTTGTCCTTTTCCTCCTCCTCGCCTTCCCCTCTCCTTTTTTCCCGTTGAGGGTGGAGCCTCACACTCATGCGTGGCACTTTCTTCTCTGGCTTGAAACCTTGCCTTGGGTCAGCCGCACCTACCGTAACAACGGTCTTGGACCCTAGGTACAAAGACAAAAATCCCCACCACCACACTGTGGGCCATTGTCCTCATTTAACAGAAGGGGCACCAGAGCCGGCAGAGATCAGCAGCTAGCCCAGGTTAGCAGGAGCCACAGAAAAGGGCACGCGTGACCCCAGCCCTACCCCTCAGGAGCTCCTACAGCACCTGAGCCCTCCTCTACCTCAGGGAACTTCCTTGGTTCCAGGCTCATACTTCAGGGACCTGGGTCACAGGGGCCCAAGGGCCCAGGGGCCCAGGACCTGGCACCATCCTGCAGCTGGGCCACTGTCCCACATTCTGTCCTTGTGGACATCCTGCTGGGCCCTCGGGTACAGTCAGCCACACGCACTCCTGGGCTAAAGCCACAGCCCAGAATCCCAGGGGTAGCTGTACCATGCATGCCCTGTGGCCATGGGCAGCCTGTGTACCTGCTGGCCTCACTACCCATTCTGAGAGTCCCAGGTGTCACCCAAAAAAAGGGTATGCAGAGCCACCTGCCTTTCCTGGACCTCAAATAAAACTGGAAGGCTCATGCATTAGAATTCAGACTCCTCGACTAGGAAGGGACTCCTCCCTGCAGTGCCTGCAGCCCCCAATCAGAAGCAGACAGGGCCTGAGAGACCTGGGCCCAGGAACCTGGACGCACAAGGCCACACACCACGTATACTACAATGGAAACCCAGAGCTCCGTGTGCCTGGTCCCCTTCCCAGCAAGGCATGGCCTGTCCTACTATCCACCCTAAGCTGGTTCTGGGTCCAGAGCCGTGGAGGACAGGCCCTGGGCTGGGAGGTAGATCGGATGTGGCAGAGCTGTTCATCTCCAGGCCAGCCTGTCCTGGGCCAGCCCCCAGCTGTCAGGCAGATACCCCTCCCCACCAGAAGTCTGCAGGGCCCCGTTTTCCAAAACACTGTGGTGTCTTCTACCACTGGCCTTTGCAGCGGAACTACCAATCTCTACAGCTGGAGAAAGGGAGATCAGAGAGGCTGCTGGATCCCGGAGGCCCCTGCATGAATCTCCTGCCCCAGGTCCCTGGGTGCCGCCCTGCAGGCCCTGCTCAGAGCCTCACGCTGCCTCTTCTCCCTCCCACAGCACTTACAGAACCCCGCCAACTTCCACAATGCCGCCACGGAGCTGCTGGACTGGTGTGGGGACCCACGCGCGTTCCAGAGGCCCTTCGAGCAGAGCCTGATGGGCTGCCTCACGGTAAGTGGCCACCCCGAGCGCCCCCATGAGGGACGGGGGTCCCCCATGCCTCAGGAGGCGGGTGCAGCACCCACGTTGGCAGCCAGGGGTCTGTGCTAAGCGAAGCAGCAAACGCCGAGAAGGGTTTTCGGCCACCGTTCAGCACTCATTCATCCACTTACTCAACCATTGCTGAGCTGTCTTACTGTCACCCGTCCACTCGTGGAAGCCTTTACTGAGCCTCTGTTACACCCACCCACCTAGCTGAATAAACACTGACCAACCTGTGTTTATGGTGTACGATTTCCTCTGCAAAATGAAACCAAAGATGAGAAAGACTTGTTCAGGCTGAGCGTCCTCGGAGCCTGGGCAGCTGATGCGTAAAAAGATGACCAAGAGATTCACGTGTGAAATATGTGAAATAAAGGGGGCGTGGGCTGGAGAGATAGCTCAGCAGTCCAAGCATCTGCCTGGCAATTGCAAGGACCCAAGTTTGATTCCCAGTACTTCTTGCTGCCCTGCTTGCAGAACCACAGGTGTGCCATGCAGACCACTGAAACCAGATATGGTGGTGCACGCCTGTAATCCCAGCACTGGGGATGTTGAGACAGGAGGATCACTATGAGTCCAAGCTGCATAGGGAGACCTTGTACCAAATAAATAGCTAAATAAATAGAATTTATTTGTTTGTTTGTTTGTTTATTTATTTATTTATTTATTTATTTATTTATTTATTGTCTTTTTGAGACAGGGTCTTGCTATGCAGTTCAGGCTGGCCTTGGGCTCACTTTTATAGCCTAGGCTGGTCTCAAACTCACACTGATCTTCCTGCCTCAGCCTCCCAAGTGCTAGGATTGCAGGCATGCGCCATCATGCCCAGCCAAAAACTAAATAAATAGAATTTAAAGAATAAAAAGGGGGCAAGGGGAGAAGCATTCCTCAGCTACCTGGGCCCCGTTGGGCACCGGGAGGCTTAGACATGTGGAGGTTTTGCCAAGCTGCTTTTCACAGGATGTGCAAATACCTGATGTTCAAGAGCACAGGGCAGCGGTTGAGGCTCCGGGATGCACCTTGGACCTGGGGCCAGATCCAGCAGCACAGTTTACCAGGCAGGCTTCAGAGAGCCACGTGGAAGTTGCTCACGGCTCAAGTGTGGCCCCTGCCACGTGGGCGACCCTCCCAAGCAAGAGGACACCGTGGTGGCCAGCGAGGGCAGCCTCTGGGGACTCTCTTGCTTGGAGCCTGCCCATCCTGGAGCTCAGAGATGAGGGGCCCCAGGGGAAGCCTGGGTGGACAGGAGCCGTGTCCAAGGGCATTGCGTTTCCTGCAAAGCGCCCTACAGGAGGCAGTAGTGAGAGTATCTTGGGCAATCCTCCCAAAGCCTCCGTTGCAGGTGAAGCCAAACTGGCCCTGGATATACATCTTGCTGTGCTTGGCCCAGCATAAGGTCAGCCTGCGCCCTTCCCCCACTTAGTAGAGAATGCAGAGGCTGTACTGACCCCCAGGCCCACAGCCTTAGGAGGGGCCGGGGTTCTGGCCAAGGCTCATCTGCCTCGGAGCAGATGCTCATGGTCCCTGGGATGCTGCAGCTCGGGCCCTGCCGGGGGTCCCTGTGTATGGAGGCTGACACCATCTGGTGCCCTCGGGTCATTGGGCCAAGTCAGGTGGCCACCTGCATCAGGCCCAGACTTCCCCATCCCCCACTCTTGGGAGCCCTTCCCCTCCCCCAACTGCCCTAATCCTCTTTGTGGGATCTGGGTTCATCCTAAGCCCCATGGACAGGGCCAGATGTTACCAAGGCTCCTTGCTCCCACCCTAGCTGCCAGCAGCTGCAGGGCAGGAGGAGGTGGGGACCCCACAGGCCGCCATTGTGCCGTCCCGGCCTGGCACTGCTTAGAACACAGGACTGGAGTCTGAACGGCAGGGACACTCAGGCCAGCCTGGAAATAGTAACAGGCCCTGCCTCACCCTGTGGATAAACCATTCATTCAACAAGCATTCCCCGAGTCCCTGCCTTGGGCCTGCTCTGCATCCTCTGAAAGAGCTTCTCTTACAGTCCGGAGCAGTAAATAGGCCACGCCGGTTGGGAAAATTGTCCTGTGCTGACCTCCTTAGGAGGAGTAGGGAGGGTGCTTCAGACAAAAGGAACTGCACGTGCAAAGGCCCTGAGGCCAGAGCTGGAGCAGGGGAGGGGCCAGCGGGAAAGGGAAGGAGGAAACAGGAAGAGCTTAGTTGCTGTGGGCCCCTGCATGAGAGCCTGGGTCTGAGCAGCAGCGGAGGTAAGCAACGGGTGTGGGGTGGGCTTGTGAGGGGGCTTGCCCTTGGGTGGGGGTGATGGCAGCTCCCCGGAGGGTGCCAGGGACAGAGACGTAGGGTGCACCTCCCTGCCTCTCTTTCCGGCCACCACATGGCTGCTGCAGGCGCTCACGAGGAGGTCGCCCCGGCACCCACCTAAGGTCAGTGGCAGGCAGGGAACGCGTCACTACCCCGCTTCCTAGAGAGGCAGCAGCCAGGACCAGGAGCAGCGGCCCCAGCCTGGACCCTGGGCCCTGCTCTGTCCCACTCCGGTCTCCCCGGCAGCCCTGCTCTGCTCCACAGGAGTTCCAGGTCCCTGTGGTCTAGGGTGGGCTCCTCTCCTTCCCTCCCCTCCCATGCCAGGCAGCAGCCCGGGGCCCAGGCTGCCCCAGTCCCCAGTGACCTTGAGTACACTCCGGATCCTGCTGGATCTGCCTGGCTCCAGGGAGAGAGGTTAGAAAGCACGGAGCTGTGGGCGGCTCACAGGCACGTTTTTGCCACAGAGCCCTAAGCAGCTCAGGCATGGGGTCCCCTCAGCCACCCTCTCTCCCTCACAGCCTGGTTTTGGCACCGGGAACCCTCCCATCCCTCCCTCGTCCCACAGCAGGGCTGAGAGGCTGCTCTGGGTTCCCTGCTCATGGTGGCCATCAAGATCTGCCACTGGAGTCCCCGAGGGAAGAAGTCCTCGGCAACATGTCCAGGCAATAGAAAGGAGACCCAGAGCTCAGCCAATATACTAGGTCCTGGCTGGGCATCCTGGCAAGAAGGCATTTTGTGCCCATTTCACAGAAGAGGAGAATGAGGCCAAGAAAGGTGAGGTGAGACGGAATAATCAGCAAGTGAGAGCAATAGATCTCAGCCTCATGCTTGACTTCAAAGCAGTCATAAGTACCTGTCCCCACATCCACCCACCCTCACTGCACCCATGTGCTGAGAGAGGTAGCAAGGTGGGAAATGAGGATTCTGCCCTGAGGGACCGGAGTGTAGCTGTGTAGACAGAACTGGGGCCCAAGAACAGTCAGCCCACTGTGCATATCTGCAGAGATAGGGGACATCCTGACCTCTTTATGGAAGAGAAATCTGAGGCTCAGAGAGCTTAAGGAACTTCCCACGGGTTGCACAGCATGGGATGGAGCAAGATATGAGCACAAGTGTGTCCTGGTTTTCCTCACTTCCTGCTGGGAGCAGAGGTCTTTCCTGTAGCTCCCTGCCCAGTGGCTCACCTCTTTTCAGGGCAATGCCCCCTCCAAGGGGTGCATGTGACTTGGCTACCACAGGAGCCCAATCAGGTCTCTTCTCTCATCCCTGTATGGCATGAGGGTCGCACCCCTGACCTGTCGGTGCCCAGGGTCAGGGTATTGAGGAAGGGGTCCTCATTCCCCTAGGGAATGTCCTCCAGGCATTGTGTTAGGCACACCGTCTCTGACTCTGGCTGCCAGCCATAGCCCACTTGTAGGACTTTCCTGGGGTCCTCGGCCTGGCCTGGGCAACAGGAGCCACAGCACATAGACGCTCCAGGGTCGCTTTGAGGCTGCCTGCCCCATGCACGCCAGGCCTGGGGGCGTGGCCACAGCAGCTGTGTGTGCTGTTGGCGCCCTGCAGCCTGTGCACAGCCCCAGCCCCTCTTGCTCAATGTAGCCTGTATTGTTCTTAAAACCAGAGCAACTGGACTAGCCAGAACTGGCCAAACCTTTGCCTTCCTGCCCCGACCCAGGCCCCCAGGGTCCTCCTTGAAGGTTGGGTGCTATGGCCTTAACCCTTCAAGGGTCGGTCAAGAGGGCCTGCTCCGGAGAGAGCCAAGGCTTTGCAGCCAGACTGTCTGGGACCCTCTGGTTTTGTGGCTGCCAGGCTGTGGGCACAGCCCCTCCTCAGCACCCTTGTCTGGGAAGGACCCCATCTGTGGAACCTGGCACCCACTTGCTGCAGAAGCGCACTGAGCCCTCCTGCCTGGCAGTTGGCGTTCTCTGCATTTTGCCCAAGGGCGGCCTCCATGCTGCGCCAGTCCTAACAAGGCTGCGAGGCTCTGTCCTTGGCAATTGCCCCGAGGCTGCTCCTAAGGGCTCCAGAGGCAATGTCTGCACCCTATGGCCTGGTGACCCCAGCCTTCTGTGTCCCTGCAGGCGGTAGCTGCCTGTGGCCTTGAAATCCTGCACCAGCCAGCAAGTTAGGAACCTTGGTCTTTCTGCTTAAACACCTCTACTTGGGGTGGCCCAGGGACTTTGGGGCACACACCTGGCCAGAGAGAACTTGTGGGAAAGAAACGGGGGAATGCCTTCTCCATCAGGCTTCTGTTTGCAGCAGGGAAGCTGAACAGAAAACAGTGTGACAGTGGCCCTCCCCACCCAGCCTGGCTCAGATGTTGCCCCACACAGAGGTCCCCAGGAGAGGGAGCCTGGGCTCCCTCTGGTAAGCACAGCAGTCCGCATCTTCCCAATCCTGTTCAGCCTTCATGCCCTAGTTGCAGACCCCTGGAGCTGAGAACAGAGTAGAGAGCCGTTCTGAAAGGCCCAGGCCCAGGCCAGAGGTTCCAGTGGCCTGAGCCCCCAGAGGCTACAGGTCCCTATGCAGCAAGTGGTCCCAGGACCTGCTGACTGCAGCCTCCGTTTCCCAGCGGCCTGAGCCGTGTGCACCACATGTGGGAGGCCTTTCCCACTCAGCCATGGCCGCTCCAGCTGCTCCGCTCTGCCCAGCGCCGCCTCTTCCCTGGGTCCTTCCTTCTTAATAAGGAAACCTAATTGGGCTGCTGTTAGTGAGGAAGGCGGGCAAAAGGGAGCACACCGGGTAGTCGCAGGACACCTGGGAACGGGCAAGGCTGGAGCGAAGCCAGGTGCACCAGAGCCTCCAGAGCCTGCGGGCCCTGGGAGCACCCCAGCTCCACACTGCACCCCGCCGCAGGACGGGACCCAACATCCCTCCCGCTGGAGATGGGAGGCACAGCCTCTGGGACAAGGGCACGGGAGTCCCGCTTGTGCCACTCCCAGACTAGGACTGGGGACAGATGCCGGCTTAGCACCAGAGTCCTGTGTTCCTAGGGCATAGAGCCAAGCACAGAGCAGCAGCAGGGGCCACGCCCAGCCAGGTCCCCTGTAGTAATCACGGGGAGGCTCCGTCCCATAGTTCTGTGTGATGCATGGGCTACAGATGAAAGGGACAGTACGTCAGGGCCAGAGCCTGCTTTTTTTTTCTTTTTGAGACAAGGTCTCACTGTATAGTTTATTCTAGCCTTCAGCTTAGGCTGGCCTCCAACTTGTGACCATCTGCCTCAGCCTCTCACATGCTAGCAGCACAAGTATGCCCCATGCCCCACAAGAGCCTGCACCTTTATTATTTTTATTATCATTATTAATGTTATTGTTTGTGTATTTTTGAAACAGGGTCTCCCTATGTAGTTCAGGCTGGTTTTGCTTTTGAACTCATTCTGTAGCCCAAGTTGGCCTTGAACTTGTGTGATCCTCCTGCCTCAACATCCTGCATGCTGGGCTTACAGGCATGAGCCACCGCACCTGGCTTACATTTCTTTTTTTTATTTTTATTTTTTAAATTTTTTTGGTGGAACTGGGGATTGAACTCATGTCCTTGCGCTGGTCAGGCAAGCGCTTACTCTACTGAGCTGTCTCCCCAGTCCCACACCTGGCTTACATTTCCAAAAGTCCCCCATGAGCTGCTGAGGAGTTAGAAGCAGCCAAGGGCAGCAAGCATCCCACAGTGATACTGTGGAACTCAGGAGAGCAGGAAGAGTTTCTAGAACCAAGGACCTGGGGCGTACCTTGGATACGCCCCCTGGACTCCCTGGATAGGCCTGTCCTAAAGGTGGAGCCAGGGTGTCCCAAGCAGACCACTACAAGGGGCTTGGGAGCCAGTGAAGTAGGATCCTAGTGCTATTTGGCCTTGAGGACCTGCCATTGCCCACCCCGCACTCCCACTTCACTTGGGACCCGGGCTTCCTGGCCTCTGGTACCGAGGATATCACATGCAGCAGCTCACCTGAGTTTCCCCTGTGGCAGGTGGTCAGTCGAGTGGCTGCCCAGCAAGGCTTCGACCTGGACCTCGGCTACAGACTGCTGGCCGTGTGCGCTGCAAACCGAGACAAGTTCACTCCCAAGTCTGCCGGTAAGTGTCTGCAGGGCGCTCCCCAGGTGCCGTCGGGATGGCGGGGGAACGAGTTGGACGCTAAACTGGGGCATGCACCGCTCTCGTGCCTCAGTTGGTCTGTGTGTGTCAGCCTCCTTAAAGGAGTTGCCCAGCCTCCAGGGGTGCTGCAGGGCCACCATGGGGCCCTGTGCTCTGGCAGGGAATGCATCATCTGTTCCGTCACAGTGAGTTATAGGCATTGCTCTGGAACTGTCTCCCTTGGCCAGGTGACAAAACTGAGGCTCAGAGGAGCAGAAGAGCTGTCCTCAGGTCAGGTCATCAGGCTGGACGCTAGGGTCAGGGTTCTTTTGTTTTTTTTTTTTACTTTTATTCATTTTAATGAGAAAGAAATAACAATGTTGTTTCAGAACAGGGTAGTAGGACAGCCACAATAATTAATATAATGCATATTGTTGTCTTCATAGTAAGTTGTTCAGAGTACAAGATGCAGGCATGATAACTTTCTGAACACTATTAGTACAAATATTTCTTCTCATTGAACTAAGAGAAAGTAGTATGTGTAGTCCAACAGTCCATAACAGTAGCGGGTTATCAGCACAACTGGCAATGTCAGGGTCAGGATTCATAACCCTCATTCATTCCTCACTGTGTTTAGTTCGCTCATTCGTTCATTTAAAAAAAAAAAAAATTTACAACAAAACACAAGAGCCAGAACTAGGCGCGGTGGCACATGCCAGCAATCCCAGAACTCAGGAAGCTGGGGAAGGAGAGTGGCTTCGAATTTAAGGCCAGCCTGGGCTACATAATGAGTTCAAAGCCAGCCTGGACACCATAACCAGACCATCTCAACAACAGCAGAAACCACACAAGCACACAAAATTAAAACAAAAGTGTGCAACAGTGCATTTTGGTTTCCTAAGAATACAGCGTGTTCTCCAGTGCAATTCTGTCATCACAGAGGGTGTAGGAGTCACCCAGAGAGGCAGGCAGCCTTCTGTCCTATGAGCTTTAAGTACATTAATGACACAATCTAACGTTGGCCACCAGCCCCACCATCTTGAAGCCAGACAGACCTGTGACCCATCTAGCCTGACCTCTGCTCAGTGTGTGGCCTCCGAGTTTCTCCCCGGTAAGACAGGATCATGTGACTTGTCTTGTAGTGGTCATCGTAACTTCTGGAAGTACATAAAGTGCTTAGACAGTGGGTCTGGGTGCTGTTAGTATCTTTTTATTGATTAAAAGCAAATAGCTAAAATAGGAAAAAAAATGCAAAAACGGTAACACCTTGTGTAACAATAAACTAGACATTGTCACCGAGCTTGCTGGTTCTTTGTAACCCAGTGTGGTGTGGGCTTCTGGAATGATCTGTGGGACATTCCACAGTGCACGTGGTCTGTAAATCCATTCTGAATGTGGTCTGCGGCCCCGCCACGTGGGCTTCTGGCCCACGCTCCTGCATCGTGCTGTACTTAGGAAACGGTGTGAATGCCTTGTGAGTCAAAGCTGACACCCTTGCTGCTTTCGCCTGTGCTGGGACAGTGCCGGTGCGTGGGACTGTTTGCCAGGAATCGGCCTTGGGATCTCACAGGGACCACATGTACTCCTGACAGGATCTGCTGTTGTACTAATAACCCAGGTCAGCAGGACTGAGACACTGTTTAAAAAAAAAATCTGTTTATCAAAGAAGCACATCTCTTGTGTGTGTCCATTCTGTGCAGAAGCCAGCCAGGGCTGGAGTCCGGGGGAACCACACAGGCAGGGTCCTGGCTCCAGAAATGGAGGGTCTGGGGAGGGCTCTGCACAGTCTTCTCCTAAGGGATCAGATGGAGTCTGTTTGAGGTCTGCTGGCTCTACCATAGCAGCCATGGACCACGTGTAAATGAATGAGTGTAGCTAGACCCCGTTTGGCTTTTTTAGGAAAACAAATGTTAGCCTTTACCATTGTGACCCCAGGCTACAAGAAGAGAAAACCATTCATCAGAGGACTGCAAGTGAATATTTGCAGGGGGGATGCGTAGGTAAGCGGAGGCTGTGCTTAGCCTGTGAGGGAAAAGTCAAGGATGTCGTCGGGTGTTGGTGGGCCATGGAGCATCCAGGTAGGTTTCCAAAGGTCATGAAAGAGTTGAGTAGATGGAGAGGAAAACAAGCTTCCTTCTCAGGCTGAGGGAGCAGCGTATGCGAGGTCCCAGGGTGGGAGCGGAGCATGGCTGTGTGTCAGAGCTAAGCTTTGCAGCCTAGAGGTGACACATGGCTGAGGCGAGGCTGGCGACTGAACATACAGGGCCTGTCTTGAAGATTGCACCATGGTCTTTGTCTTGAGTGTAATGGAAGCATGCTTAGCTTCTCAGTTTACAGACCTCTCCTGCTACCAAAGAGAGGCCTGTATGGAGGCCTGGGTAGGTGGGGGCAGCTGGCAGATGCCCGGGAAGATCAGGGTGAATGACAAGGGCCGGACCAGGGAAGCAAAAGTGGAGTGGGTGCAGGGACAGGGCATCTAAGGCCAACCCGTGCTGGAGGTCACCATGGTAGTGGCCTCCTTAGCTTGCGTGAGCCCTGGGGCTCCATCCTTGCACAGCCAAGGGAGGTAGAAGGTGAAGAGGAAGTACCACCTGCCCCCCTGCAGAGGAGGGGGGCTGAGGCCCCTTACCCGGCAGCCCATGGGACTTGCCTGAGGTCACACAGCAGGGCTGACGTGCGCAGCTTCCTGAGCCTGGCAGACAGAGGGCTGGGTCTGCCTGCTGGGTCAGAGTTACTCCAGGGTTGACCGGGTCCTAGATCGGAGGCTCTGTCCTGGCCCAGGTTCTGGAAGCACCTGGCTCTGTGCATCTCTTTCCAGCCAGGGCCCCGTGCCCCTCCATGGCCCTCCCCGTGCCACTTCCCCTGAATCCCGAGTTTGGTGTGTGCTTCATCTCAGGAACATGTGCTG
>PVKN010019691.1:0-16261 GCA_004027915.1 Capromys pilorides | reverse complement strand
AATGTATGCTCAGACTCAACTTCATCAGGACCCCTAGTCCTTATCCCACACAGTGTGGTGACCTGGTTCCTGGTTTGACCAGACTCTCTGTGACTGAGTCAAACAAGATTCCATCTATCCACTCCCAGTATACACCCTGCTTTGCCTTTGGGAAGCCCCCAAAATATAATTCATTGCTGTTTATGTCATCATTCCACTTGTCTTTCACCTGTGGCTCCCACAATGAGTTCTACCCTTGCCTACCACCAAATCATCTATAAAGTAGAAGAATAAGAGAAAACAATGGAATTCTGATTTATCAGTTTTAGAATCACCTCAAGACTGCACCTTCATTGCACAGTGACACGATACCTGCTCATCAGGTGGTCAACATGTGAAGCACAGTTTGTGTCAAACACTATTCAGGGCACTCTGGGTGGATTTCATAAAAGGTCAACCAGGCATAAGCAAAACAGAGTTCAGGGAATTCACAGCGATGCCACAAACCAAAATCATAAATTCTGTACCCTTCAAAGGAAATTTATGCCTGTACATAATTTCACAGGGGTGAAATTTCAAAAACAGGTTGCCATGTGTTTGGCCAGAAGATAAGGTAAAAGTTAAATTCCAAGTGACAGAAGAGGGAGAAGATATGGCCAATTCCACACAGGGAAGCCAAGAGCCAGCTGCTTCTCATCATTCAGAGATAACCCTGTGTGGAGCATTTGCTGCCTGGCCATTGCTGACTAAACACTCTGCTTATTTTAACAAATTGTCCTAAAACCACCTGAGAATGAAGGTGCTCAATAAAGGAACTATTTCCCAGGTCAGAAAACTGAGGCTTAGTATAGTTAAGTCACTGGTCCCAGGCCATACAGAAAGCAAGGAGCAGTGGCCAGATTCTTCTAACTCAGGCAGCCTGGTTATCAAAAACTGTGTGGTTCACGGAGCCTGGTTACATTTCCAAATGGAGAATCCCATGGGGCAAAGTAACATCGGAGCAGGCTGGCTACTGAAAGGTTTCGAGGGTCTCCTTTTGCCCTCCAGATGCCTAAGGCCAGCGTGTCACAGGTGATTTTCAGCTTAGAGTTTAAGGCAAACAATCCAGTTCCCTCCCTCCCACAGATCCTTTTCTAACTCCAATCACTATGGTCATTGCCAGGGGGACTAGGACCGGAAAGTGGATAAATCAAAATGATCCATCCTATCTATCCTATAAACACAGCAGGCCCTATGCCCTAAAGAAGGCGATGCCTCCCTCCCTTCATCTCCTTCCATGTTCTATTACTTTTATGATATTTATATAAATGTAATCATTAAAGTCAAACATGCAGACCTCTAGGGCATCCATAAAAATATATCCATGAAACATAAAATCATGCTTATCGGCGTAGGGGCTGTCATAAATTAACAGATGGTTCTTCACCAAGATACAAGCCTTATTTCACTTAAAATATCAACTGACTCCACTCTTTACATGCTTAACTGGAAAGGCCTGTGGGTCCTAATACAGAAGAAATAAGTTATATTTTTGATTTTGCCTCTAACAGTAGCTAGGGCCTTCACCAAGCTCAGTGAGCACTCTGGATTTAGTGTGTCAGTACCTGAAACCCAGTCCGACTGGGGTAGGAGACTCATAGGAATTGTGCACCGATTAAGCTCTGTTGAGAGACAGTTCCCTTCCTACAGCTCATGCCACAGGGCCTCGCTGAAACCAAAAAAGGAGTTAATTATCCGTTATTAACAGCACTGCTATACTAGAACTTTCCACACATAATTTTACTTAATCCTCACCATAACAAAGGGATTTACTGGTTCCTCTTTGGGCAAAATAAGTTGCTGACAGATGTTAATTTTGCTCATGGAGCTAGCCATTTCTGTGGCTTACACAGAAAAGCCTCATTGCTCTGGGAGGCTGAGTAGGAGAACCATAAGTTTGGGGTCAGCCTGGACCACTCAGGAATTTTAAAAGACTTTGTCTCAAAATTAAAAAGTGAAGAAAATAACTTAGTCCAAAACCCCTGGGCTCAATCCCCAGTACTGAAAAGAAAATATGCTCATGGAGAAACTTGGAGATAACCCTGTTCTTCCATGTAAGGTGTCTGTTATAGTTTCTGTCTAGGTGTCCCCTAAATGTGGCATGCAGTCACTGGGGCAGCGGGATTCTACAGTTTGTGATTATTTCATAATCCAATGCTGGGACTATGAATGTGAGCACTACCCCTACAGATGGCTAAAATGTGACATAAGGAAAGGAGAGAGGTTTGCTCTCTGCCCCTCTGCTGCTGCTGCTGCTGCTGCTGCTCCTCCCGTCTGCTCTTGCAGTTTTGCTGTTTCCCACCATCATGAATTGCTGCTCTCTGCCATGTGCCACTGTGCCTTGGAGCCAGCCACTTACGGACTCAAACTTCCACAAACTGCAAGCTAAAGAAATCTTTCCTTCCTTCATTTAGGGTGTCAGGTATTTTGTGCCAGCAATGAGAGAAAAGTAACTGACACAGTGTCCCTCATCCACAGCCCTTCTGTAACCTCTGCCTTGGTTCAAGAGCCCTTGACCCTGGGATACCCAGAATCTCCACCTCGGACTTCCTTCGCCTTTGCCTGATCTTCAGGTCTGAAGTTCCTCATGCTGCCTGCTTTCCTGGGATACCTGTCCACATACCAGCCGACTGCTCCTTCTCCTCAGATCTGCAGGCTCTGTCATGCAGTACTTTCCAAAATCCTCCTACCCAAGACAGCCAAGCTGCTGGTACCAGCCTGATACCATCCCCATCCCTCTCCTGCTCTTTGTCATTCACATCTGTCAAGGCACCAGTGGCTGCAGCATCTCCAGGTTACATCTCTGCCCAGGGAAAGCGAGCTTCTGAGTGCTGGAAATGTGCCGAGGCCTCGCAGAAGAAGTAATTAATCACACTATAAGAAGCATACACTCGTACAGCAAATTGCACATAAAAATTCAGCCTGGAGAATTTCAAACAGAATATCACCAAACTTTTTCCTAAGGATATGTTGATTAAACCACAATGAGTTAATTAGGTGAGGGTCGATGAGGTGTATTTGTAAAGGTAATGGCCCATTAGACGCACACTGTTTGAAAGAGATGTGGGACCAGTTTCAAAATTTCAGACTGCTTTGACCATTTAATTACATGCCAGAGAAGAGGTTAAAAAAGAGAGAGGAGGGGAAGAAGGATGGTAACAGAGAAGGAGGGGCTAGGAGATTACATTAGTTCTGTCCAATGCTTTAACTACAATCTACTTTCCTGGAATCTAAGTCCTACCTTCAAAGCCCAGGAGCAGTTGGGTCCCCCAGTCTCTGGGAGCAGCAAGGGCAGGAGGGTCCCCTGCTGCACACTGTTCTGCTTAGTTCCTTGCATTCAGAGGTCCAAGAGTCCTGGTCTTTGGATTTTAACTTTATACAGAGAAACCTTGGCAGGAGCAAAGTTCCAGCCAGGTAGGATGCAGGTGGGGGCAGTGAGAGAGCAGCCCCCTCTCCCTGAGACAGTTCCCAGATACTGGTTCCTGCTGACAATGCAAGGGGAAATTTATAACCATGAGGGAAAGAACTGAAAGTCTGGATTACAACCTTGACTGCCCAGAATATATATCTGCATTTTACAAATATGGATATGCGCATGAAGGGAAAATGGAAAGGATTAATGGGAGAGAAAACAAGGCAGGCACAAGGACAGGGAAGGAGAAAGGAGAGACATGGAGGGAGAAAAGAATGGGTAGAATGAAGGAGAAAAGCCAAAAATAATAAAAACTACACCAAATCTTAACTAGTGTTCCTTTTGAGGCTGAGAAGTAGACTAATGGGATGGACGCTACTCTTAACTGAATTGGGACATTCTCATCCCAAATTCTAGAAAAAGACAATATGGAGTCCTTACAGAGCTCGATTCTCATCTTACCCAGGTGTAGCTGAAGGTCAAGATCTGCACCCCTGGCCATCCCTGCCCAGTGCCAGGCCACACATGATCAGGATAAAAACTCACTCTAGAAACATCCCATGGCTAAGTTCTCAGCATACTGCTTTGCTGAGAGATCTCAGTGGTACATGAATAGTAGTACCCCAGAGATACCCTAGGCCCTTCCCAGATGGGCATAGCTGTGGTCAGAGACACAGGCTGGGGTTACTGGATGAACCTCTGCACCCCTTCCTCCTGCTGACCCCCCAGGCACACAGGACTTTTCTGCTATTCTCGAACACCTAAATGAGCCATGCAAAAACAGACCCACATGCAGAACAAGGCAAAGGTGAAGAAAGGCACCACTGAAGTGGACTATGCCACTCCCTTCACCACAGTAGTACCTCAGTACCTCCCTGGTGCCACACCCACCTGGCAAGAAGCCTTTCCTACTAGAGGGAAAATTACACCCTTATGCATAGCATGGGAACCTGGCTCCAAAAGATGGGGGAGGGGAGATCTTAGCCTGCCAACCTTCAAAGCTCTGGCCAGGACAGGTGTGGAAGTCAACAAATAAATCTTTATTATGTACTTTAATATATTATGTATAATATATATATATATAACTGACTATATATATATATATATATATATATATATATATATATATATAACATAATCAGCTTTATATCTTAACAGGATGTTTATATTGTAGAGAGACAGGCTTGTTTGTGTCAACTTGATTAACATGGAGTAAACCAAAGGGATGTGTGGAGAGCATTTCTAGTGGGTCTCAGTCGGTCACTGAGGTTTGGCCTTGAGGCCCATGTCTGATCTCTCCCCTGCTCCTCTTGGCCACTGTCACCTGCTAAGTAGCTTTGCTCCACCAAACTCTTCTACCATGATGCTTTTGTCTTAGAGCCAGTCAGCCATGCACTGAATTCCTTGAAACTCTGAAGCAAAATAAACTTCTCCTTCAAACTGTGAGTGTTGGGTATCATGTCCAATAAAAGGAAAAGCTGGATGGATGTTTGGATGGATAGGTGATAGATGATAGATGAAGATACAAAGATAAGATATAGATAGATAGATAGATAGATAGATACATAGATACATAGATACATAGATACATAGATGATACATAGATAGATACATAGATACATAGACAGATGCAGTAGTGCCTTGGTTCACAAATGTAATTCATATCACAATCCTTGGGAAAGTGATCACATTCATATTCATGCAAAAAAGGATGACCATGGCATGTTCATCACCTGATGCAGTTTGCAACAAAAACAAATGTTTGCCAAACTCTTCTTTTGTGAACCAACTTGTTGGCGAACATTCATGAACCACGGTACCACTACATACTGAAATGCATGCAGAATACATGTTTCTGTGGACTATGATTTCAGGGTAGAGAGAAAGACCTTCCAGACAGAGGGGACTCGATTCACAAGGTCGTGCAGATACACAGAGCTCACTGCAATCTGATGCCTGGCCACTTCCTTGAAACTGATCCTTCTGTGTGCCCAGTGGCTCCACTGCTTTAGTCTAGTGGACTCCAGGCTAATTTCCTAATTCTTTGCCTACCAGCCGCATAGGGCACAACTGACTGCTCCTTAAAACACAACTTTCTCCAGATTTTTGGACATTCATGGTGTTCATTTCCTGTAGTTCTTCAGCTGCTCCCCTTCAAAACTCAGTGATAGTCCCTCCTCCCCATCTCATATACCATTCATTTGTACTTATCTCTGGTCAGTGCCTAAATGATCTTCCCCAGCTACCAAGCTTTAAAGATCATGTTGGGGCTGAGAAGATAGCTCAGTAAAATAAGCACTTCCCTGACAAGCACAAGGGCCTGAGTTCAATCCCCAGTTCTGCAAAAACAAATAAAAATTAAAAAATACCATGTGAGTGTTGATAACTCCCAAGGTCAGTTCTCCAGCCTTGAGTTCTACTCTGAATTCCAGACCCACAGACCCAACAACCCATGCAGAGGGATGATGTGTATATGGCCTCTGTGATCAACTGAATGCTCAATGCTTATTGTACACCTACCACATATGGTCATTGGCATAGCATGGAGGCTGTAGAGACCAACTCCCTGATATACCTTATTGCTAGTGAAAAGAGTGGAAGAAAAGAGGCAAGGTCACCATTGACTGTGTGAGAAGGCAGACAGAGCAGTCATGAGCAATGAGGCAGGGACAAAAAGTCACATGTCAGGTCACCTTGGGGATCCAAAGAGGGATCCTGCGTGAGAGTCACTTATCCCACCGTTCAAGAACGGGAATAGTGAAGAGATGAAAAGCAGCCTAGAAAATGGAACAGTGTTCATGAGGCCACCCAGGTAGCTGCTGAAGCACATCCCTAGCCCAAGCCACATGAGAAATTACCCAGGATGCCCAATACCGGCTTAATGTGCAGAAAAATTGTTCTAATTACCAATTTACCTGCACTCCATATGTTTTCACAGGTCGTATTTTTATTGTCCTTTAGTTCATGACACTTTGAAATTTCAAGGTGATTTCTTAATGAAAAATTAAGTTTTGAAGTATTTTTATGATTGATAGGAAATTAAATTGCCTTCTGTTCATAAAACCTGTTATTGATTCTTTAGAAACTGCCTGAAGTTTCCTCTTTTGTGACTTAGACCAGTAATGGTAACTTAGAGCTCCCAATGATTCAAACAGCTCATGAAGGCACACATGCCATAGGTTCACCACCGCTAACCTAGAGTATCAAGATTTATTTACTACATTCATATTTTCATTACTTTCAATAAGAAATAACAATATGACAGTTTCAAAACACGTTAGTAGTGCATTCGCAATCATTGATACAATGTATATTGTTGTCCTCACAGTAATTTTACAGAGCACAGGGTGTAGACATGATAAATTTTCTAATTGATATTGGTAAAGAAAGAAAAAAAATTTCTTTTCTTTGAACTAAGAAGAAGTAGTTGTTTACATAGTTCAATGTTCCATAATTGCAGTGGGTTACCAGTGAAACTGGCAATGTTGGAAACTGTGGATTTAAGCCGTTAACAACTCAGCATACTAATCTAGCTTTGTGTTTTATGCCTCGTAGTTAAACTTTTCTGCTGGGCATCCTTAGATTTCTAAATGTCTGTGCAAAAATGTGTAACTGCTTTTATTGCATTCTATAGAGATTTATTAGAATACCAATGATTGATGGAAAATACCAATTCCAAGTTAAGACTAAGATGTCTGATACTCAGAAAAACCGTGATGTTGCTCAAGTACCTGTGTTATAGAATAATAGTGTCATGAAGCTTCTCTTCTGGAGGGCTAAGAATGTAAGTTTACAGACCAAAAATTAGAGAAAAAGGACTGCAAGGATTGCCAACATTTTGGCCCTAGCCCTTCAAGGTCAGTGAGGACTCAGGACATAAGAGAATCTGTACTGTAACATTCTATAACTCAGTGGTTTCCCAAATTTTCTGTTCAAGAAGATTAAGGGACCTCAGAGGAAAGGGACAAATGAAGTATAGTATGTCTAAGGAGAGTCACCTAGAGAGAAAACGTTCTCTCAGACTTTCACGGAGAGCAAACTGGTCAAGCAATGGCTGTGACTCATCCCGATGGCTGACACTGACAACAGTTCTACAAAGTACTGTACATGGTTTCAAAGCTAATCCTGAGGGTATTTGACCTAGGAAGATACAAAAGCTACATATTTTGTTATACAGATCTTGCTTTAATTTGCCCTTAACCATCCAGTACATTCATATTTTGGTCATAGAACTGTATGTTCCAATATGGTATATTTATTTAATCATGTACTACATAGATTTGTAAATTTTGCCTTATAAGGTATATATAGGTATATAGTGGCCTACTTATCTCTATTAATGTTTTTCTTTAAACTCTCTCACTTGATGCTTACATTATTGCACAAGCTTACTTTAGGTTATATTTAAGATCTTTCCATAAGAGTTGTCTTTAATTTTTCTCCATTCACATCTTAAGGTTCTCTCTTATAGATTTCATTACAAAAGTCATGTCAGATAAAACAGTTCACTTCAACCCAATTACATTTATTGCTATTACTGATAATTATATATACCTATTTCAAACAAGCAACTTTGTGTTTAACAAAACCTTTTGCTCTTTGCTCCCCCCACCCAGTTTCTGATCTACATTTAAATTAGTGCAGGGCCAACCAGATAGCTCAGCAGACTAAAGTGCCTGGTTAGGATGACTCAGGGACCAGGTTCAATCCTTGGGGTGCAGTGCCTGCCCCACCCCAGGGGTGCACTGAGAAACAGTTGAGACAGGATGTGGTGGTGCATGCCTGTATTCCCAGCCCTTAGGAGGATGAAAACAGGAGAATCACTATCAGTCCAACCTGTGTAGTGAGACCCTATAGACCCTGTCCTAAATACATTTTAAAAAAAAAATTTGGTGCAAACTTGTATATTCTGATTTCTTTTTTTTTCTCTCTCTCTCTATTAATTTCAAACTAGTCAATTTTCAGTCTGTTTCAGTGATCATTATTTCAACAGTGTTTCTCCATGTAGGTTAATCTTCATTTCTCCTGTTTGTTTTTCAGAATGTGCTTTGAAAAGACTCTGGTCTCCCTTTGCACAAATTCTCAACTATTGTTATTTTTCTTTTCTCTACTATTCTTTCCATTCTAGCTGGAAGTCCTAGTAGACAAATCTCCCCAATAATATCTTCCCTGTCTATAATTGTTCTTATAGAGAGATACTTTCTCTTTCTATGTTGCTTTATGGAGAGATTTCTTCCAACTCATTAATTCTCCCTCCAAATGCAATTAGAATTCAATTTCTCCCATTTACTTAAAGAAATAAACTTATTGGTTATTTCTCATAGCCTCTTAGTCTTGTTCCATTTCTGCCATTTGGTTTCATTTCATTTGTTCTTTCAGTTCTCACTTGGCATGAATCCTTCATCTGTCACTTTGAGTGTGCTAGTTTTATAAATATATATAATAGTTTATATTTGTAGACTCACTTTGAATATGGGTTTTTCTTGGTGCTTGTGCATGTTTTTCTCCTTCTTTTCCTCTGTGCTTGACCGTCTATCCACTGTTTCTCTTCACCTCCATATTCAGAGCTCAGAGACTTCTGAGGGTCCAGGAAGATGAAGCTTCCAGCACTATGTAACCTTCAAGTCATTCCTGGTAGCATCATCATATTCCACGCATCCTACACCCATAGATCGCAGAAAAGTCAGATCTCCAAGCACTGGCTCAGCAGTCATCTTTTCAGGGTGCTTTCTTCTGTGGAAGCCAGAGATAACACAACTCTATCCTCTATCATCAAGAGATAAGCCTGGCTCATAGACTCCAGCTCATGTGGAACAGTTTTGGCAGTACCAGCTTGGAATCTCCTTCCATCCGCAGCACCGATGCTGCCCTGGTCTGTTTTTTGAATTTGTGACCCATGCATGGTCCACACTTATTACAGAGCCTATATTCTTTTATTCTTTTGATGCTGATTTTTCTTCTTCCTCTGTCAGGGTCATTTGCTTGAGGGCTGAAGGAACATCTTTCAAGCCTTTTCTTAGATGGTGTATGTAAATACGGGAAGGGGAGGGACATGATGTCCTGTGAATGATACTCCTTGATTTAGGCTGAGCTTCCCTCTCTAGCCTCTTTTTTCTGTGAATAAAAATGTGGCTTTCTTAGGTGAATCACATCATCCCCGCTTCCAGTCGATATGCTCAAAGGACCTGACAGCTGAGTTTCAAGCCTGGGAAAGCTGCATGGTCTATCACCATCCTCCCCTCCTGAGTCATTGAACAAAACTAACCCTTAAAATACTTTGCCAAGAAGCAGCCCCAGGATGTTTCTAAGTCTACTGGCAAAGATGTTCTCTCATCACAGTGGGCTGCTGGTTGGTAGACTACAAACCTGGCTCCCCTAAGCTGAAGAAAGTTTCTATGTATAAAAACCTTGCCTAAAACGAAGCTCAGTAAGCAATGGGGCACAGCTGACCTAGACAAAGGCTGAATTCTTATGAACCTGTTTCAGCCCTTGGACTGAAGTGGTCATTAAGGCCTGAAGTGCTTTTCCTAGGACTTCCAGTTTTGAGGAACCTACATAACTCCTACCCTATTTGAGATGGGTTATGCTCTTATGGGTAAACAATCACCTCAACAGCTTCACGCACAGGCAGCACAGTGACTTGTTGCCGAGCACAGATCTGGTAACCCACCTGCGTTTCTACCCCAGCACCACCGCTAACTAGTAACTTTATCTTGATCAACCTCACTATGCCTCAGTTTCTGGGACTGGAAAGTGAGTCTAAGCACAGAATTGACATCACAGGGCTGCTATATTTAATATGGAAAATAATAGTGCTTGAATCACAGTAAGTCCTTTATGATCATTAAATGAAATAATGAATACTGTTTTGTCCCTATCTAATCTTAACCAAACTCTAGCGACTTAAGAAGTTAGTTTTTAGAATCATCACAACCCAAGTCTTCTATAATTTAAGAGATGGGGCTGAATAAAAAAGGCAAAGGGAAAGATGTGTCACTGTGTCTGCCAGATAAATTTCTTGAGGGCACCCAGAGACAAAAGCATGAAAGCAGCACATTAAATTAAGAATCTGAGTGACTTTATGGAAATACTTACTGCCAGGTCTGGGGACACAAAAGGCTGAAGAAATATAAGGTAACTTTCTGTGCAATGTGCACAGAATCTCCTCTGCTTTGATTCAAGTTTCTCAGGGGAAAGAGAAAAGTATTTTTTAAAAAAATATGAAAAGGCACTGTAATCAGAGTCTTCCATTATCACTGGGATAAAATATCAATTTTTGTCAGGATAAAATGAAGCACAGATTGGATCTGATAAGGAAAATTAAATTTCTAGGCCCTACTTGATTTGATATTTATCACTCCTTTGCCTCAGAAATGTTCTGTCACAAAACATTTTTAAAAATTTATTCATCACACACCAAACTAACTTAAGGGCTCTTAGAAAACACAACTGACAAATAAGAGGTATGACTGAGAGAAAATCAAAGAGCTGAATGAAAAAAGAAGATAAAGAAAAAAGTCAGAACTGTGAATAATCCTTGGCAGATTTGCAAAGACAAAAATGGCTACTGACAAGGTGAATTCAAGAAGTTCCACCTAAGGGTGGGAAATCTATCACCCACCCCTGAAGCAGGGCAGTCCCGTCAGCTTCTAATCATCACTGCTGAGAAGAGCTGAGGCAACCGCTTCCCTCCATGTTGGGTTACAGAGACACAGAGAGCTACAGTATGTACCTAAGCATTCATTACCTCCTTATTGTCTGCGTTCCCCTCCCAACAATTAAGGGCCAGAAGAATTTAAACAACAACAACAATGAAAAGACAACTCTCAAAATCATTTCTTGACAACAATATTCTCTACAGAAAAAGCTCAGGGTATTATACATGGACTTGAATAAAGATGAATCTCTTCTGTCTGATTTAGGAGATCGAAATTAGGCTGCTAAATTTAATTAACCCGTTTTTTAAAGATTTTTTGTCTCTCTGAACACTAGTCTAGCACATGATTAGTCATCATTCATCTCTGCTAGAAATGCGACTCTTTCTCTTTTCCACTTATAATGGCAGTTCTTGAAATGTAAGGACATTGATGACATGTATATGTCCCCTTAGCATCTCAGACACCCACAGGAGATGTTTTGCAGGTATGACTGGCTCATGGTGACACTCATCAATGTATTGATCTTGTGATGAGTTTATAGCTAAATGTGATATGATAGGCAAGGCCTGGTTGGAGCACGTAGGTCACTGGGGGTGTAGTCTGGAAGTGTGGATCTCCCTCCTCCTCCCTTCATCCCTCTCTGCTTCCCTACCATGCCATGAAAAGCCTTCTCCTCTGTCATGCCTCTCTGCCATGTTGTCCCCCTTTGCAGCCAGCTGGGTATAAAGTGAAACTTATGCAGACCATGAGCCAAAATAAACCTTTTGTCCTTTATGAAATTGTAGGTATTGGGTATTGTGTCACAAGAAATTAACACAAAGCTCCAGTGAGGTTCTCTAAACTCTCATGCTTGAAGGAAGCCTCATAAAAGCATGAAAGATTCCATACTGCATCAGGACCAAATTTAACGCCTAGTTAACATGTTAGCAGCCAGTTCGGTTTAAAGGAACATATGACAATGTTTCAGGCAAGGTGATCTTCTAAGCAACTTAAGTAAAAGATTATTGGCAAACGACCCCCACCTTTGAGCTGATAATGAATATGAGAGCTATGAAGGGAGGCATGTACATTATGTTAAAATATTTTTAATAAAGTTATTTGTAGGCACACAAAGTAAATAATGTGGAATTTCAAATGAAAGTAGAGATTGGTAAAAAATCTGTAGGAGAGATTCTTTTTTCTGGAATACAAAAATCTGTAAATAATATTCCAATTAGAGGAAGATAGAGCAGCTGTCAACAGGAGATGTATGAAAATTCTATGCTAAAATTGTTTGTGGCACAAGTAGTCAGTAAGGCCACAGGACATAAAGGGGTCACCCTATGTATGCTCAAATGTTTATTAACTCTGTGACCTTGGTACAAAATCAATATTACAGTCATTACACTGTAACAGCACCTCCCTCACTAGGTTATTAAAGTTGCCTAGCACAATGTCTGGCAAAAAGTAGACAGTCACACATGCTAAGTAATGTTATTAGTGGGAGTTGAGATACATAGAGTTGGGTCCTATATAGTGGAGGACCTGGAATTTCACATATTTAATTTTTCAGAGTGAGAACCCAGTAATGGTATTTACAAAAGAGAATGATCATTTCAAAGAAAGTAGCTTATGGGTGAGGAGAACCGAGTCTGCAGATTCACACTACAGATCAGGATATTGCAAAGCTCCACATGAGAACCTAATGTAGAGAGAGTAAGAAGAAAAAAGGATATTTATGTGAAAGAGATCATAGATAGGATATAAAGGTAGGACACTGATTAGGGAATGAGAGAAAGAATCAAGTCTCACTACAAAATTTTGAATCTGAATCATGTGAATAATGCTGGCATTAAGAGGGGCAATTAAAGGAGGGGGGAGCTAATTAGAGGTGGGGGAGGACAGCTCTCAGTTGTGTTTTCACCCTGCTGACTCTGCGGCACTTGTGGGAACCAAGAAGAGCTCTCCAGCAGGCATTTGAAAATATGAGTCAGTAATTTGGAAGACAAGCTAAGGCCTAAATTAATGAATCTAACAGTCATTTGCATACAGGTTTATGGCTGAACCTGAGTGTACATATAATATAGATCATGGGGAAAAATACAGAGAGAAACAATGAAAGACTGCTCCCCAGGAAACCATGGCTAGGAAGCTGTGGTACCTCTCTCTCTTTAAGGAAGAGGGAGAGAACAGCATGGTCCTGCCATCAAAATCAAGTGAGGGGAGAGGGAAACACCATCTTCAGGAAAGGATCCTGAAGCGTGCAGGGAGGAGAAAGGTAGTGATGTAATGAGCAAAGGGAGAACTCAACAGAAAGATGGAACGATGATAATTATATATGCACCCAACGTGGGACCTCTAAACACATAAAGCAAGCATTCACAAATCACAAGAAGGAAATAGATCTCAGTACAATAATAGGAGAATTTTACACTGCTCACTCTATGGTACAGATCAACCAAAAAGAGTAGCAATAAAGAAAAAAGTAGAACTGAATAATACTATAGACCAAGTGAATGTGACAGAACACTGTCAGAAGAGCAGGCAGGGTTCCCAGTTTGCATGGAGTGCTCTCTAGGACAGTCCACATATAAGTACAAGGTAAGAAACAAAATCAATCTTGACAATTTCAGAATTGAAATCACTTCATCTGGCTTTTCTAAACACATAAAGACTAGAAATCAACAGTAAGAAAATTAGGGATGACTAATGCAGTTCAAGCTTAAACAGCATACAGGTGAGGGATGCTGACCTCTACACAGTTGGCAAACAGTGTATAAAACTGAATGACTAGTAACCTGCCTTGGACTAGAAGTCTTACTAATAAGATAAATAACACATTAACACATACTTTGTATATGCTATGAGTTACATGCAAATGTAAAACTACCTTTTCCCTCACTACACAATTTCCCAGAGAGCTGAACAGCTCATCTGGAAATGATAAGTATGATATAATGTTTTAAGCAGACACTCACAACACTTGAGCTCACCTTAAGAGCAGCAGGATGTAGAAATGAAATTTTTATAACAGCTTAATGTGGACTACAGTTAATTTTATGCAGGTATGATTTAATAGTGCAACTTTATATTGTTTCTGTTGTTTACATCTCTCTTGATCATGAATGGCCCGTGTAAGGTCCTTAAATGTTTGCCTATGAGTTTTGGTAAGTTTTTAACATTTTATAACAGGTTTGTGTATGTTTCATATTACTAAATTATGAAATAGACCACTACCTACATCTACTTTAGGTATTCATGGCTTACCAAAGATTTTCTTAAATTGGGAGGTGGTGGTATTTCTAGGCCATCTGTATGATACTTCTGAGAGATAATTTTCAAATTCTCATAAATCTAAAAAGCAAAAAGATCTGGGTGTAAGTAGATCTGTCAGTTCAAATCTATGCGGTGCAAGGGTCAGCTGTACATGCAAGAATAATAACATCTTTTCGAACAACTCATGTCAGGGAAATTAACAAATTTTAAAATATCTGAGACAAATAAAAATGATATTGCAGTGTGAGAGAACTTAGTCAGATACAATGAAAAACAACACCAAGGTAGAAGTTTGTAACAGTGAATATCTACATTAAAAAGTATTACCTTAAACAATCCAACCTCAAGAAACTATGGAAAGAACAAACTAAGTTCAAAGTTAGCAAAACAGGGCTGGCTTGAAAGCTCAGAGGACTAAAGCACCTGCTTCAGCAGAGGGCAGTGGCTGGGGTTCCATCTGTGGCGTGTCATGCAGGCCCTGCACCTCCCTCCCCCCAACAGGGGTTGCTCTAAGATGGAGATTGAGAGTGGGCGTGGTGGTGCATGCTTGTAATCCCAGCACTTTGGGAGGCTGAAAACAGGAGAATCACTACAAGTCTGACCTATGTAGTGAGACAATGTAGACCGTGTGCCCTCTGTCCTAAACACATAAAAAAAGTAAAATTAAAAAACAAAGTTAACAGAAAAAAAGAATAGTAATTATTAGAGCCAAAATAAATTCAGTAGAAAAAAAACACAAAAGTAAAAAAGTCAAAGCTGGTTTATTTAAAATGAACAAAATTGACAGATTCAACATGATTAAGAAAAAATACGAAAGATTCAAATAAATAAAACAGAAAAGAAGGAAATATTATGCAGTGATTTGTATGTCAAAAATATCCAAAGGTCACAAGCACTATTATAAGCAAGTATATGCCAGGAAGGGAGGTAACATAGAAGGGACACTATGTGTAAGATCTCGAGTTTAATCCTAAACACTGCAAAAAAAAATTATAGACCTTAAATATATTGTATTCAATTTTTGTTATGGATACCCCAAAAATACTAGCAAGAAAAAGAGAAGCACGTTGAGTTTAAGGAATGGAATGGGGGCCAGCAAGATAGCTCAGAGGTCTAAAGCACCTGCTTAGGCAAGCTTAGGCAAGCCTAGGCAAACTCAAGGACTGTGGTTCGATCCCCAGTGACACATGCTGCACCAGCCCCACCCCCAGAGCAGGCTGAGCCATCCATAATATAAATAAAGTTTAAGGAATGGGGTAAATTGGAAAAATTGAAGCAGAAAAACAGTGCTGTATTTCATGAAATGATTCAGAATGGAAATACCTGGAATAGCCAAATTAAGGAATTTTAATGTAAACAAATACGTGACAAGTTAAAACAAAGAAAGTCCTCCTGGAGAAGATATTGAAAAGGTAAAAAAGAGGAGATAAATTGTTTTGTTTTGTTTCGCTTTTTGCAGTACCAGGGATTGAACTCAGGACCTTGTGCTTGCCAGGCAAGTGCTTATTCTACCTAGCTATCTCCCCAGCCCAAATTGTTGAGTACAATGAAATGGAAATTAAAGGAACTGACTGATCTCAGAAGGGTTAGTCTTTGCTTACCAAAGGTGTTTTAATTTTCTTTAAAAGAGAATAAAAGGTAAAAGCAAAAGTAGACACCAGGACCACTCACACTAGCTAAGTTATGGAAACAGCCTAGATGCCCGCTGACAGATGAATGAATAGAAAGCATGCAATGTAGATGATACATGATAGATAGGTAGATGATAGATGATAGATGATAGATAGATAGATAGATAGATAGATAGATAGATAGATAGATAGATGTAGAGGTAGGGATAGGGATAGAGGTAGGGGTAGGATTAAGGGTAGGGGTAGGGCTAGGGCTAGGGGTAGGGCTAGGGATAGGAGTAGAGGTA
>PVKN010019690.1:0-16249 GCA_004027915.1 Capromys pilorides | reverse complement strand
GCCAGAGCCCTGGCTCCTTTGGCTGAGTTTGCTCAGCTCTCTGCCAGGACCTCTGAGGAAAGAGTTTGGGCTTCAGGATCACTACCCTCCTGGAAGAAGCCCTACACCGGGTTTCAGTCTTGGCATAAGAGGATCTGGGGGGAATTCCATGAAATGGCTCAGGTCCATATTAGCCATTCTTTCTAGAAGGAGTAGGTTTCTTTCCATGCTCTTATTCGTAAATCAACTTTCTTCACGATAAACTTTCATTATTTTTCCACAGTGCTAACTAAAAAGAAAAAAACTCAGATATTTAAATTCAGAAAATTTGGGTGTAAATACAATAGTTTGGGGAAACTAGCTACAATCTGCAACTTTAAAATTTATCAATAAGGGCTCAGGCTGTGGCTCAGGGTACAGTGCTTACCTAGCATGAAGAGGCCCTGGGTTTGATCCCCAGCATTGAAAAAAAAATAAAATCATAGTAACCTTAAATCACTGCTTCAGTTTCTAACAGTGCCATTAGTAGTTGCCAGCCCCAGAAAGCCACATAACTTCCATTAATTGGAATCTTTATAACACATCCCATGTACTCTTTTTTTTTTTTTTTTTTTCTTTCTCTATCCCTTGGCTCTGTGGTCCCATGATCTCCTTGAACAGAAATTTTGGGAAGCCACTGCCATGTACTCTTCAGCAGACGCTCAGATACCGCAGCTGCTGGGTGTGTGCCAGCTATCGTACTATTTTATGTGCTTTTAATTCATAGCTCCTCAAATCCTGGTCTATTAAGCAAGTGCTGTCATTCCTATTGTACAGTAGAGGCCATGGAGCAGCTATAAGAGATTTAAACTGGGCAGACTGATGCCAGAGTCTCGTTTTAAGCTACTTGTCCAAATCAGCTCTCATAAGAGCAGTTGTGAGGATGATAAAATGTTGCTTGGCAAAACTTGAAAAATGAATTTTTCCCCCTCTGCTACATTCCCAGCTTTTACAAAAATTAAGTGCCTTGATTCCCTGACTGGCCTCAAATTTGTGAACGTCACGCCTCAGTCTTCCACATAATTGAAATTACAGGTGCACACTGCCATGCCCTGCTAAAACTTGGCACTTAATAAGTACTCAATAATATTTCCTATAGTCACATTAATGTTTGGTGTTCTAGCATCTTTATATATTTAAAAACACCCTCACAACGTGATGTCAATTCTTCAAAGACCGGTCAAGCCAGAGGGGTCAGGGCGGGGTCGGACAGGTGGGGGCGGGGCAGGAGCCGTTGCTGGGAGGGCGGGAGCAACGAGGCCACGCCCACTCTGACCCCGCCCCGCCGCACCTGCGACAGGTGGAGCGAGCGGCGCCAGGCGCTCGGCAATGGCCGCGGAGGGCGCGGGGCCGCAGCCAGAGCTGGAGCCGGGGCCAGGGGCCGAGCCAGGCGCGTTTTGCCCCGAGCACAGCCAGGCGCTCGGCTGGTTCTGTAGCTTGGAGCGGCGGCCCGTGTGCGCCGCCTGCGCGGGCCCAGGGGGCCGCTGCTGGGGACACCGCGTCCGCCGGGCTGACGAGCACGCGGAGGAGCTGCGGGTGAGCGGGCGGGGGCGCGGGCTGCAGGGATGGGGGCGCCGGGCACCAGGCGGTGAAAGGTGTGGTGGACGGATTCAGTGGACCCAAGTTCCAGTCCCTCCTTTCCCTTCCTCCCCTGTGAGTCACTCCCTGAGCCTCCATGTCTTCATTTGTAGTTTGGGGACAGGAAGAGCAGCTCTCGTTTCTTATAGGTGACTCCTGATAAAGCCGAGCCCCAGCAGGGTGTGGTGCCACACGTTGGTGACCTGGCTTGCTGGGAGGCTATGGCAGAAGGATCAGGAGTTGCAGGTCAGCCTGGGCTACAGGTGGCCTGGAACAGAGAGACCCAGCTTCAAGAGAGGCAAGAGGAGAGGAATACTTGTCCCTCTTCGCCTTTCCACCCAGAGCTGCTGCCTCCCCTATCCTGGGTTGTCAGGTGAGGCCATCCAGTTCCCTTCTAGAACTGGCCTTGACAGAACTGCAAGCTGGTTTCACCTAAATAACAGAGGGAGCGAGGAGACGATGGGAAAAAACTTTTCTCCAAGCTTCTCCTCACCTCCACTCCCAGGTTGGCTCCAGGCGCCTTTCCTGTCACCCCTGCTCCCAGTTTGGAGCGTCAAGTCACCTAAGGACTTCACCCTCCACCCTCCACCCTAGCCGAGGTCCTGGGTTTTTCCCTGTGCTTGGATGAACTGGCTTCTTTCTCCCAACTTTACTCTGGAGTTCAGCCCTGCTGTGCACCTGTGCGGTCACTGGGGACTTCAGTGACGCCGGCTGGCTTGGAACATAAACACCTCACAGGGTGCTGGGGCCACAAGGGGTTCAGTTATCCAGTGCATCCCAAGCTTCTGGTTGGTCCTACTAGTCAACAGTAGTGATGATAAAAATAAGCTTGGATAGTGTGATCATCAGCTGGCATGATGGGTAGGAAAGTAACAAATGCCAGAGTACTTAAATATGTGTTTCTCATTCATCAGACCAAGCCTAGAAACCAAGGCTCAGAGCAGGGGAGTAACGCGTACAGGGTTTCTAAAGTTCAGAGGCTGGAGGGAGGGGGGTGATTCATTGACGGAACAAGAGGAAGCCACCTCTTTATGCTTTGGTGGTTAGGGTGAGGAAGTGACGCTAGTGGAAAACTTCAGAAAGTACCCACTAGGGCCTGAGTGATAGAAGAAGTGAAATCTGAAGGGGGTGCTGGCAGGCCCGCTGCTTTCTTTGGATTGTGCTCTGCCTCTAGTGTCTTCCCTGGACACCCCACCCCCGCCCCACACACACCTTAAACGTATTCATCTGCTTTGCTTGGAGGAAGGTGAATCTTGTCCTCCACCTTTTCCAGTTGAGATAGTATCCACCACTGTCCCACCTCTGGTATCAAACAGATCCTCAGGCTCCCTCTAAACTATACCCCCAGCCTTAGATGATGTCTTTAGCACAGTTCCCCTAGCCCTCCAGCCAGCAAAGAAATTGCACCCAGGGCAAGACTTACAAAACTGCATAAAATCCTGCACCAGCTGAACTGCTCTCACATTTTAGCTAGCCTCTTTTTTTGTTTTGTTTTGTTTTTGTTCTTTTGAGACAGGGTCTCGCTATGCAGTTCAGGTTGGCCTTGAGCTCACTTTTGTAACCCAGACTGGTTGTGAACTCACATCGATCCTCCTGCCTCAGCCTTCCAAGTGCTGAGATTACAGGCGTGCACCACCACACCCAGCTTCTAGCTAGCCTCTTTTGCCACAGAGCTAGATCTCTAGCTCTCTCACCTTCTAGATCCCTGTCCTGTAACCTCAGAAGCTAGGTTCAATTCTCTCAGTGGCTGGGTGCATGATCAAAGCTTCCATGTAGTCTATTCAATTCTGTAACTTTGCATTTGGGCCTGTGAAGTATAAGAGTAATTCCAGCATGTGAGAGGAAGGGTTTGCAAAGGATTTCTGAAAGGGGTAGAAGGATTTCCTGGTGGCAGATGGGACCAAGGGGAAGTCTTTGGGGAAATAGTGGAGGGATCATCAGTTGGAAGGGCTTCAGTTGCTACCTGGAGACACAGAGTGGAGAAGCAGAGGGCCTCATCATGTCGCCTTAGTCGACATCTCTGGGCCTTGGCTTTCTGATTTCTAAAACTCCTGCCCCATGGGTGATGCTAGTAGCTGTGCAAACTGAATTGTTGCCCCTTTGTGGTCAAGACAATGACTATTCATTCAACCAATGTTTACTCGGGGTCCTTTATTTGTAGGAACACAGAGAATGGGTCAAATATATGACACTTAGGTTCTTGGCAAGGGAGACAGATACACAAAAGAGTAAACACATAGCATGTTGTCTTAGAATTGCAAGTACAAGGAGAAAAATAAAGCACAATGAAAGATAAACTGGATCTGGGCATGGTGGTACATGCCTGTAATTCCAGCACTCTAGGAGGCTGAGGCAAGAAGATTGCAAATTTGAGCTCATACCCAGTAACTTAGTGAGATTGTGTTAAAATAAAAAGGGGCTGAGCATGTAGCCATTCAGAGGCCCTGAATTCCATCCCTAGTACCACCAAAACTAAAAAAAAAAAAAAAAAAAAAAAAAAAAAATGGGGGGGGGAGTCAGGGAAGACCTCTGTGAAGTGACATCTAGACAAATTAAAGGAGCAGTATGCACACACACTTGCACACACACGAGACTACTGCTAGAGGAAGAGTGGGTACAGAGGCACCAAGGTCAGGACAAGTTGGGTGTTTTTAAGGAATGGAAAGACGGTCAGGGTGCAGTAGTGGGAGGTGACACTGGAGACATGAGCAGTCCCATCAAGTACACCTTGTTGACTCGAAGCATGATCTGCAGTGAGTGTGTTGGAAAGCCATTAGAGGACCTTGAGCAGGGAACATCCTGCTCTGATTTCCTTATAAAGGGTCGCCATGGCTAATAGGGAGTAGGGGTAGTCTGAGAATGGAAGCCCATTAGGAGACTGCAACAGGATTCCTGTGAGAAACAATGGCCATCTGAGTAGAATAATGGGAAGAGAGGTGGGTGGAAGCGGCCAGATGAGAAACTTGGGATTCTCTGATGGGTTAGATGCAGGGCTGGAGAGATTGGTGACAGATGATGCTGTCTCGTGAATGGTGACAACCCAGGGAGAGCAGCTTGAGAAGCCACATTCTGCTCAGAAGCAGGAATGGAGAGTCAGGGATAGTGAGGTATGGAAGGAACGGCAAGAGTGCATGTAAGGAAGTGGTTATAATGATGGGTCAGGGGGCTTGAGGATAAAGAAGGATGTGAGGCCACGTGAAGGAGTAGAGACAGCAAAAGGTGGTATGGGTGGCCCCAACTGAGCGAATGAAATGGGAACTCTGGAGTTAGGGAATTAGAAGGATGGGACGTGGTGGGCAGAGTACAGGACCCTTGACATGAAGAGGTTGGAGGCAATATCATTTTTGATAATGATGAAGTCTAAGATAAAAGGGGAAAATCACTGGAATGAAGAATGTGAAGATGCCATGAGCAGTGTTTGTGTTGCAGAACAAGATTGTGGACCAGTGTGAAAGGCTGCAGTTACAGAGTGCAGGCATCAGCAAGTATGTGGCTGAGGTCCTACTGGGGAAGAACCAACAAACAGTGGTAATTCTTCACTTTTCCTCTCTATGCTGTGTCCCTCCCTGCATAAGACCCTAGCCCTAGGGACTTGGTCAAGTCAAGGGTCCCTTTCCAACCTCATAGTCTCATGGTGCTACTAGCGAAGGATGTCCAGGAAGGGTGACTTCCCATCTCTTTGAGCCTTAATTCTACCATCTGGACAGAGTGGGCGTGTTCCTAGTGATGTCTTTTGTAGGTATCTTGGAGGTAGAGGATCAAGAAGCATAGCATTGTTTTACCATTTAGTTAGTTTGGGCTCTATCTCAGAATTATAAAACTACTCACGGACTTACTGAGTATTCTTTATGACAATCTTATGCAGCAGATGGCAGCAGATCCCGTTTTACAAGTGGGTCCCATAATGGTTCATTGACTTGCCCAAGGTCATACTACCTCCTGGCAGTGCCAGTTCTGTGTCCCGGATCTTTTTCTCCTTTTTTTTTTTTTTAATTATGGCCAGCTCAGCCTGCCCTGGGGGTGGGGCTGGCACAGCATATGGTGCCAGGGATCAAACCACAGTCCCTGTGGTTGCCTAAGCTTGCCTAAGCAGGCGCTTTAGACCACTCAGCCATCTCGCCGGCCAGTGTCCTGGATCTTTTAACACCCAGGTCAGTACTTCTACTTCTATATCCCAGGGCTGATTCTCTAGTCAGTGAACACATTGCCACTGCTATACTTCATCCTTCAGCCTTTGAGGACAGAGGCTGTGCATGTTTCTCACCTCCTATCCTTGTAGTATATGCCATGTAGTACATGGCAGCGCTTTGGCACTGCCTCAGTCGGGGTCCTTTGAATTATACAGAAGAGAGCCCCAGTTGAACTTGCATAAACAAACCAGGAAATTGCCTGGCAGGATACAGAGGTATCGCAGAACCTACAGGGAACTAGAATCAGGAGCTGGAAAGTTGCTAAGTGTCAGACAGCTATCCCATGTTCATGTCTGCTTGAGTTGGCATGGTGATTCCTCCCACACTTTATCTCCCCTTATCATTTTATTTTCTTGTCTTACTGCACTGGCACTGCACCTCAATACAAGGCTGGTTAGAAGCTACAGAAGCTGACCCTGACTTTAAGGGGGAAAGTTCCAACATTTCACCAATTATATAACAGATCCTTATTGGGTGCTTACCATGTGTCAGGCACTGTAGGCCTGTGTGCTAGGCATTCCACAGTGGACAACTCACATGAAAATTCATGTCTTCATGAAGCCTTCATTCTTGTCAAATAAAATATATATGGTGTCAGCAGTTGACATGAGCTATGGAGAAATACAAAACAGGAGTAAGATAGCATGTGTTGATAGATGGAATTGCAACAAGGGTCATCAAGAATGACCTCATTTAGAAGGTCTATACTTGTACAAAAACCTGTGAAAGGACAGAGTGGCTCACACATGTGTAGGAAGAGTATTCTAGGAGAAGGAAATGGCAAGTGCAGAAGCTCCAGGTGGGAATATACCTGGCATGTGGGAAGAGTGACAAGGAGCCTGAGACCAAGCAGAGCTTCTGGGTGAGATGGCAGAGGGTGGTGGGAGAGGCAGGGGGCAAGGAGCAGCTGGGTCACATCCTCATTGACCACGTAAAGACTTTGCCTTTCTCTTTGGGCCTGATGGGAGGCCATTAGAAATTTATAAGCAGAGTAAGATGCTGTGATTTAAGATTAAAAAGGAACATGCCAGCTGCTGTGTTGGGAAGTGACTGTAGATAGCGTGGTAAAAGGCAGGGAGACCCTCTAAGAAGCTGATACAGTGAGAAAAGACAGTGCTTTGGACTCAAGTGGGTTCACTTGTCATTTGTTTAGTCCCTCTTTAAGTCTCCCCATGGTGCAAACCATGGACCTTATTTTTTTCTGTCAGACAAGGATGATTTCTCCCAGCACTGTGCAAAGCAGGTCTTTGGGAAGTAGGCTTGGGGAAAGTGGTTGGTGCTCTCTGACTCTGACCTGAAGAGGCAGCTTTGCTGTTACTTGCTGGGCAAGAGCACAAGGGCAGGTGCTGATGCAACTCATGCCTTTGGGGAGGCCTGGTTACCAGCGGCAGCTGCTGGAAGGGAGCAGTGTGGGGCTGAGTCAGGAGAGCTGGGTTCTGATTCCACGCATGCCACTGATTTTGTATGTCAGTGCTCCCAAGAGATGTTTTAGTAAACCAGGGAAATATTTCCCATTCAGTCGCTATCTGGGATACCTCCCGCATGCCATACACTGAGCTTAGTGTTAGAAAAAGATGCTCGTTAACGTCACTGGCTGAGAAGGATCTCAGGCCCTCTGTGGCAAATGAAAATTCCAACACGGAACTTGTTGGAGCAGACAGCCTTAGGAAGTAACGCACTTCTGTCCTTAGATGTGGAAAGTGTCAACCCGAACACTGTTGTCATGGAGATGGTTGATGGGGGTGACTTTTCGGGCCCTTCTCTTCTGCAGTTCCTATAATTCTCTGATTCTGAGCCTTGGCCTAAGTATTTCTAAATGTGAGGTCAAAATGTGAAGAAATCAAGTGATCGTAGTTGATCTCTAAGCCCTATTCAGCACCTCCATTTTGTGGTCTTGGCCTCAGGAGATCTAGCCTCATCTATTTGGACCTCAAATTTCTTTACTGTAAACCATATTTGGAAAGTCTACCCATTGATCTGTCAAAGTAAACGCTGTGGGTACCGTTATTCCCCTTACTGTTCCCATCCCAGGCGGTGCCATTCACCTTTGGCAATGCTCTCTGGCCAGCCCAGCCCAAACCCTTCTAATCCTGACCAGGGCTTTGCCAGAACCCAACCCCTCATTTCATCCTTTGTCAGAGTATGGCCAGCGCGGCGAGGGAACTGGTCATCCAGCGGTTGAGCGTGGTGAAGAATCTCTGCGAGAGCGAGGAGCAGCGTTTGCTGGACCAGGTGCACGGCGAGGAGGAGCGGGCTCACCAGAGCATCCTGACACAGCGGGCACACTGGACCGAGGCGCTGCAGAAGCTCAACACCATCCGCACCAGCCTGGTGGACATGCTCACCCATCTGGATGATCACCAGCTGATTGTAAGTAGGGTCCGACTGAGAGCACGGCCAGTGGCCAGACTCCCAGATTGGAGAACACAGAGCATGTGTCTCAGTAGAAAGGGAGAATTTGGAGCAGGAATGAGTGACAAAGCTGCTTCACTTGGTCTGCCTTCTGAATCTTCTCCTGGGCCCTTCACTTCAGTTCCTCGTAAAAAGCAAAAGAACCCTGCCAAGTCTGTCAGCAGACCCCCATTTGCTTTCCACATCTGATTACTCTGGATATCTGATCGGGTTCCTCATCTGCCGCCATCCCCTGGGTAGTATCCAGGGATCACCTCAGCCTGTCTGCAGCAAGAATTCTATTAGGTCAGTTTTCCAGAACCCCCCTGGCCCGCGGCGCTTCCTCTTAGTTGTTTTCCACCTCCTTATTCCATGGCTATAGCTTCCTGCTTGTGCTTGCTATCCCCAGAGTTGAGCTCAATCTCTCTTCCCTGCTGCAGTGGTCCCTGAACCTATCACAAGGGCCTTGAATAAATCCTTCCGTACTTGTGCATTAATGAGTAGCATTGAATACTTCCTTCTTTCATAGGAGGCAAGGGGGATCACATTATGAGGTTTTCCCCCCTTGGCAACTGATCGAAATATCCTTTTAACGGCAAACTCCTTGTTGAGCACGTGTTAAATGCTAAGCATTGTATTATAGGGCAGAGTTACAGGATACAGCTGCTAGCTGCTCCCAGCCTTGAGAAGGAGATGAATACGTAAAGTGATTTAGGGTACGGAAGGATATGTGCTTTGGTAGAGGAAATCACTCAGAACTAGAGACTCCACAATCTCGGCATGAGGGGAGTTCAGGGAAGGCTTCCTGGATGCAGTGACTTAGAGGTGATAAGGAAGTACGCATGTCCAAGGAAGTCGGCACTGCGCAAGAACAGCGAACTTGAGGGAGCTGATAAAGGCTCTAGTGTGAAAACACAGAGCTCATTCTCAATACCGTCTGAGGTTGCCATGTTTAAAATTTGGAGCCTAGTGTTCCCATGTATATTTGCAGATGCCTCCAGTTTTGAGGAAACAGTGTGACATCTGAGTAAAAAAAATGCCAGGCAGGGACAGAAGAATGTAGAACAACTGAGCTGTCCCACTGCATTTTCAAGTAGGACAGCTCCTGTGACTGCCCTCGATTGTGCATTCATGCAGCCACCAGCTTCCACGCACAGTGCACAGTCTGTCTCAGACACTGGGACAGTCACAATAGAAAATTCAGACAGTCACAGCCACCAGGAGCAGACATTTCTTGGGTGATGTGTTTAGTAAATGGCTGATGGTCCTGAGAGGCAGTGAGGAGAACTCCAGGTGCAAAGGGGCAGGGGCTGCAGGGTAGTTCATTCTGAGCATGCTCTATGAGAATACATACGAGAACAGCTGGTAAAACTTGGTGTTAGGGCCTAAGCAAGCAGGAAGAGGTTTTATTTTAGACCCTTTAGTTACATGTATTCAAGTCTTGACTGCTTGTGGGTTTCTGGTACCACACCTGACTTCAATTTGTTTTTTTGCAGCAGAAAGAGCAGGAGATTTTTGAGAGGTGAGTGTGGCTCTGGGGTCTGTGTGGGCAGTCATGGGGACCCTTGGCCTCTCCTCATCCCATTGCCTTCAGGCCCTGCCGCTGCTGGGAGAAAGCACCAGGCTCTTCCTGTTCCTGTCTTTTAGCACCACTGCTTTAGACTCACACAGAAGGGCAGGCCATGAAGACCCTGCTGATCAGAGCCTCGCCCCCACTGGCTTTTTGTCCAATATCAAAATGAGACCACTCTGTCCAAGAGTTTTACTACTCTCCTCTATAGACAAGAGTGCTAAGGCTCAAAAAGGGAGAGGAACTTGCTTAAGCCCCAGAGCTGGGACCTGGATTCAGATGTTCTAGTGTGGTGCCCTTTGTCCTCTTTCTCTCATGAAAGAATCTTTGAAATGTAAGTCTGCACTGTTACTCACATTTTGCATCTAATTATTCAATACTAAAAGAATCTCACCAAGTCCTACTTTGGGTGCTGAAGGGCTGAGAGGCAAGGCCTAAGAAAGAGGCCAAGAAGATATAATTTTCCAGGCAAAATAATTAACTCATCAGGCTGGGGGTGCAGCTCAGCAGTAGAGCCCTTGCCTCACATGCACAGAAAGCTGCGTTTGATAAAAGTGAGGTTCTATAAACAGGGCATGGTGGCGCACGCCTGGGAGACCAAGGCAAGAGGATCACTACAAGTTTGAGACCAGCCTGGGCTACACTTTGTAAAGTGAGCTCAATGCCAGCCTGAACTACATATCGAGACCCTGTCACAAAAAGACAAAACAAAACAAAAAATCTATTGATCTTTCCCCATGTATTCACTAGAGGTGAGTGGTTTTTTAATAGATGTAGGATATTGGGCCTTGTTGTTTAATCATAGAGTAGATGGGGTGTTTTATTGTGTTTCCTAACTTTGAAATGGCATCCTGCTATATAATTCAGGCTGGCCATGAACTCACTATGTAGCCCAGGCTAGACTCAAACTCATGGCCATCCCGCCTCAACCTCCTGAACACTGGGATTATAGGTCTGCACCACCATGGCTGGCTTGTTTGCTGATCTTTGTGCCTTTTTAAACAATACTTTTATATCTGTCATTCTCCCACTTAATAGGCTAACTTGGAAGTCATTCCATATTAGTGAATATAGATTTATCTTCCTTTTTTGAAAACCTGTGAAGTATCCATAGTGTAGACATATCCACATTTCTTTTACACCCCCCCCCCCCATGCTAGAGACGAGTGAAAGCCTCCTGTGTTGTAGGCTAGTGTTTTACCACTGAGCTATACCTCCGTCTCTGGCATCTCAATTTAAGCGTGTGCCTCAGTACTCCTCACCCCTAGTCTTCCACACTTCCGCCAGTCTTCTCATGCTACTTTCTCTTCATCATCTTCCTTTAATCCAGTCTGTCCTAATATGAAGCAGATCTGAGCTTTAAAAATAATTTTGATCTTTATTTTTTTTTTATTTTGAAATATTTCCAACTTACAGAAAAGTTGCAAGAGTAGTATAAGTTTCACATAGAATGATCAGTTGTTACCATTTTTGTCACATTAGATCTTGTCCAATCTCTCTTTCCCATCTAGGTGAATCCTGTTATACTCCTCCTTACCAGGTTACCTCATGATTAGAGTCAGTACTCTAACTCTGAAGAGAATTCATCGTATCAGGGAGCACGTGATGTCACTTGGGCAATATCCCATCATCAGGCATGTTAATTTTAAGCAGTTGGATAAGGTGATATCTAAGGGTATCGTGTTTCCTTATTACATAGTTATATTTTCTTTTGCATAATTAATAAGAGAAGTGGGAGGAGATATTTTCTGTGTATATCTTGTGTCCCTTCTATTTTACCCAATAGATTTGCATCCATTGATAATTCCTGCCTATTTATTTGGGCAGCAGAGCTAGATGTATATAATTATTTCATGAATTTGTATTACAACTTTGAATTCTAATCTGTTCCACAGGGCTTTTCCTTTTCCTGTCCCTATTTTGTATCTGTATCATTAAAAGTTATTCTTTTATAGTGAGAATGCTGGTTCCCAACACCATCAAAATATTTATTCATTTGCTCAATTCTACAGTATGTACAAAATTGTGTGAGTGCTATTAAGCCCATTCTACTACTGCAAACCTACTAGTAGAGTTCAAGATCTGCCTGAAATCCTCTGTGACCCTTGGCTGAGGGTGTGTACTCTCAAAGAGCTGTGTTCCAAATTTGTCAGTCCTCTCACTGGTATGAGAAATGCCGTTGGTGGCTCTGGTTTTCACATTGGTGGCTGGGCTCACTCTCACCTGACAGACAAGAAGCCCCATTGCATGGACTGAGCATCCAGCTTCAACTTAGGGCCTCCTGTGGAGCCCTCCTCCACTTCCATCTCACTGAAGCTGAGTTTTCTCCTCCATGCCATGGCGTTCTCTGTGGACTCTACCGCCTCTACCTGGTCTCAGATCTGTCCTAGGAGGACAGCTTGGCCCTGCTAACGCTGCCTCTTTCCTCCCACCTATGTGCTGGGCCCTCTCCAGATGGAGCTGCCATGCTCTGAGAACATGGCAACAGACCCTGTGTTGTCCTGACCACAAAGAACGCTCTGTTCCCAGAGCTCAGTGTCACTGTTTCAAGGCCCTGTCCACCTGGCTCCTCCCAGGCGAGGCAGTCAGAGACAGTCTCCATCGGGCAGAGAAGGCTGTGGAATGACCTCGGAATTAACTTCTTGGTTAGGGGTGATGGGAAGTTCTTTCTGAGAACCCAGGTCAGAGGACGGCAAAGCTCTGTGATGTCCCTTTTGCTCTATGCTAGTGCTAGCTAACACATGGCACTTGTGCTACAGTGGGCTGTATCACTGAAAGTTCTAAAAGATTTGCCATCCCCATACACTGTTGAGGTTTCATTTCACGTCAAGGAAAACACATGGAATGGTGCCTGTTCTATTTTTGCATGGAGGCAGGGCTTGAATCCAGCTTGGCTGAATGCCTGTCTCTGAATCTCTGTTCTTTCCTGTCAGGCAAAATAAGGGCTACATCCCAGGATATGGCAAAACTGAAATATGGTCCTGGATAGAAAGCAGTAACTTCAGAGTCCAGCAGATGCCTAAATGGCAGTTCTTTCTCCTTGGGCATCTTATGTCCCTCAGTTCTCTTTTTATGATTGATAGTTCTTTCGTTTGTCAGTGATCACAGGTATTTTAATTTTTTTTGAGGGGAGAGGCTTTTGAGACAGGGTTTTGATATGCAGTTGTGAGCTCTGTTTGTAGCCCAGGCTGGTCTTTAGCTCATAATGACCCTTCTGTTTCTGCCTCCCAAGTGCTGGGATTACAGGCACATGCCACCATGCCCAACTAGGTGTTTGAATTTTAAGGGAAATAGCTGTACCAAACCAAGGGAACCATTACTGTTGCAGTAGATTTTGGTTTTTTGAGGCAGGCTCACGATGGAGTTCTGGCTTAAAATCACTATAGCCCAGCCTGGCCGTCCTTCTACCTCATCCCTCAAATGCTGGGACTATAGGCAGTACCACTGTGCCAGGCTTTGCAGTAGATTTATGAAACAGTGTATTTTCTGGTTCGGATGTTGGAGTGGAAACATTACCACAAAGGGAATCCAGTGGTCCGGGTCCTACTCCCAGCTGGACTACTCGTTTATTGGGGGACACTCTGGAGTCTCTTCTGTAGAGCATACCACCCCTGGCTTCTAGTAATGGCACCAAGCACGCACCTCCCTGTAAATTATCTACATGCTTTGTACTCAAGACCTTCTTGCATGTTTTCTTTTTCCCTGCAAAGGACTGAAGAAGCAGAGGGCATTTTGGATCCCCAGGAATCTGAAAAGTTAAACTTTAACGAGAAGTGTACTTGGAGCCCACTATTGACGCAACTCTGGGCAACAGCAGTTCTTGGGACCCTCTCAGGTCAGGAGGTGCCAGAGCCCAGCAGCATCAGGAACATCTGGGCATCTGTCTGTCTGTCTGTCTGTCTGTCTGTCTGTCTGTCTGTCGGTCTGTCTGTCGGTCTGTCGGTCCGTCCGTCCGTCTGTCTAGCTGTTTAGCTGTCTGTCTATGGAGGGTTTGCTCTGGGTCACACACTGGGCACCAGTGCTTTTGGGATGGTCGCTTAGGCAACCAGTGATGCTGCAAGCAATCTGAGGGACCTACGTTCTGGAAGAAGGTCAGCTGGAACAGGTTCTTCCCATTTCCAGACCAACCTTCTCTGTGGTTGTGCAGGATTAATCTTGTTCCTATAAATCATGTTCTCCTTACCCTCTTGCCCTTCTAGAGAAGCTCATTATGATTTATTGGAAACATCAGGTTTCTCTTTAAGAAAATACAATTAACAGTCAACTAGAGGGCATCTGAACCAGGACAAAGGTGCCTGAATCAGCTTCATTTATTTACTTAAGAAACACTGACTCAGGCCTGTTGTGGGCCGGGCCCTCAGCTACACATTGGGGCCACAGAGTGAATAGAGCCGGTCTCATACCTCCAAGAATTCGCACTTTGCCTGGAGATTCTCAGAGCAGGCTTCTGCCAAGCTGGAAGGAAGCCTCCATACTCCCAGTGGTGGTCTTTACACAAGTGTATTCATGGAAAGGTGAAGTTAGTAAACTGACACTTTGTCTCAATTTTAATCACCCTTCCATATTATTCTTTTTTTTTTTTTTTTTTATAATTTTATTTATTTATTTATTTGTTTGCTTGTTGTGTTTGTTTGTTTCTTTATTTATTCATTTTGTGGCTGGCTCAGCCTGCCCTGGTGGTGGCGCTGGCACAGCATGTGGTGCCGGGGATCGAACTGCAGTCCTCGCAGTTGCCTGAGCCCTCCTAAGCAGGCGCTTTAGACCACTGAACCATCTCGCCGGCCCTTCCATATTATTCTTAAAACTTTTAAACAAGCCATAGCTTCTTTACACCAGACTGACATCAGATGTACCTGATGTACCAGCTGCCCATTCATTCACCTGTTGGAAACTGCATTGTCTCATGCTTCCTAGCTGCAAGAGCTCAATCCCTAAATCAGTCAGATCTGAGTGCCTCAGATTCATCCAGCCAGAAGGCAGCACCATCAGTGCTGGATTGACCTTGCTATCCATTTGGTATGGAGCCTTGAGCGACTCACTGTTCTTCTCTGGGCCTTTTTCTATCAATGTTTTTAGATAGAGCTTGGACTAATGCTAATTAGTGTTATCATGGCTACAATTCATTGAAGGGCTATTTTGTGCTAGGTATTTTGCATGAATTGGTTCATTTAATTCTCATGACCATGCTAAGTTTTATTTGATCCTCACTTTACAGATGAGGAAACAGAGGCTGAGAGAGTAACTGGATTATCTGAGGTCTCCTTGCCAGTGAGCAGCGAGGACATCCTTTGCTACCCAGTGGGAACAGGTTAGGGCTGGGGAAGAGGGGCCGTGGCCAACTCTGGTAATTCTTTTCAGCAGGCACAGAGGCCATAAAAATTGATGAGAGGACCGTCAGCCCCTTCCTGCAATTGTCAGATGATCGAAGGACCTTGACTTTCAATGCCAAGAAGACCAAGGCTTGTACAGATGGCCCAGAGCGTTTTGACCACTGGCCTAATGCCCTGGCTTCCACCTCTTTCCAGACCGGGCTGCACGCCTGGATGGTGAATGTCCAGAACAGTTGTGCCTATAAAGTGGGTGTGGCCTCAAGCCAGCTGCCCCGAAAAGGCTCTGGCAATGACTGCCGCCTGGGCCACAACCCCTTCTCCTGGGTCTTCTCCCGCTATGATCAGGAGTTCTGTTTCTCCCATAATGGGCGGCACCAGCCCCTGGGGCTGCTGCGGAGCCCGGCCCAACTGGGTGTGCTTCTGGACTTGGAGGCGAGAGAGCTGCTCTTCTATGACCCAGCCTCGGGCACCGTGCTGCACACCTGCCACACAGCCTTCCCCACACCTCTCTTCCCAGTCTTTGCTGTGGCTGACCAGACCATTTCCATTGTCCACTGACCTCTGGCCACTGAAAAGGCAGCTCCATCCTCACACCACCCTTTCAGGTCAGGCCACGTTTCCACCCGGTGTCCTTTTACCAAGTGATGTGTATGGTATTTCTAACAGAAAGAGGACCCGTGTTTGGTGGGCAGATGGAGGTGTCACCGAAATCTCTTTCAGATAAGCACAGTGCCAGCCATCTTCGGGGGACCTGCTGCTCCTTGGACCTTTGTCTCCCAAATCCACCATGATTCTGCCCCTCCAGCGCCCAGAGCATCCAGCATGGGGCCTGAGGCATAGTGAGTGTGCAATAATTATTAGGCAAGTGAAAAGAGAGGTGGGCAGACAGACGGGACTGGGCAGATGTGGTAGTTTCTAGGGAAGCACTTCCTGCCCCTACCCTGAGCTTCCAGTGTGTGGAAATGGTTGTGGCTGAGGCTTTTTTTATCCTCAGTCCAGTGCTTCTTAGTCTTTTTCATGACATGCACATAGGGAAAATATTTTTTCTAGCACACAAAGACAACCCAGAAGGGATTAGAACTATCAGGCTGCTCCTGGTCAGAAGATTCTGGCCTGACAACACTGCATCTTCCTCTGGGTTCTGCCATAGCACCCAGAAGATGGGGGGTGGG
>PVKN010019689.1:0-16273 GCA_004027915.1 Capromys pilorides | reverse complement strand
GGGGTGGGCGGAAGACATTGACAAGGAGCACCCATGTATGAAGAAGGCTCAAGCCTTGAGAACAAAGTGAACAACCCCCTCACAGAAGAGGGTGTTACATTGTATAGTCTCCCTCATATAAGGACTCAAAAGAAGAAAATAAATAAATAAATATTGGGTGGTACCAGGAATCAATCTCAGGACCTTGCATTTTCTGCATTCCCAAGCCCTATAAACTTTATTATTATTATTTTTTTTTTTTAGAAGAGTGACTTAAATACAAAATGTATTTGGAAGAGTTAAAAAAAATTAATGTTTATTGAAAGTGTTAATGTTTAATTGTTTGACTAATCTTACTTATCTAGATCTATTAATCTAAACAGATTTGATGATGAAAATATGTAATACAACCATTGTTAAATTTTTCTTGTTTTGAAAATCCTGTACTATATGTACTCTTGCTTGTTACTGTTTTCCTATCTTTGTTTCTGCTATTTTTACTCTTTAAAAAAAAAAAAAAAGATGTCACCCAACCAAGCCCAAGCAAAAGGCCAGGGCAGCAGAAGGGACCTCAGAAAAGAAGGGAAGGAAAAGTAATACCAAGATACCCAGAAACTAGAAGGAAGAGCGCCAGGGCAGGGCGGGGCCTGGCTCACATACCTGACTGTCCAGGCCTAGGAAGAGCAGCATGATGAAGAAGAGGCAGGACCACAGCTGGGATAAGGGCATCATGGTCACAGCCTTGGGGAACGCAATGAAGGCCAGGCCAGGGCCTGTAGGCACAGAGTACCTCGGGTGAGCTGGTTCCCCACTGCCTGCGCTGCAGCCTCCCCTCAGGGCTGTTTACATCAGCTGTATCTCCCTGAGCACCCCTGTGTGTGTCCCCTGGTATCTGTGTGCATCTGTGTATCTATGTCTGTCTGTGTCCACAAGAGTCTGCACGTGTCCATGTGCATGTCCGTGTGCATGTGTGTGTATGCACGTGCATATGGGTGTGAAAGGTGGGGCGTCCCAAGAGGGTGGAATGAGTCCATGCTTTTTTCTGCTCTTGCACCCCTCATTTGGTCTGTCTGATCATCCACCCTCTCGGCCCTCTCGCTTCAGAGTTCTGGCAGCTCTGCTTTGCTCCAGCTCTGCCCTCCAGGCCAAAGGACTCCTGCCTCCCAGCTCTTGGTCCCTCTCCTCTCTGCAGCAGGGATCTTCACTTGCTGGCTCGCTTGCCCTTCGTTTTGAAGCCCAGGCAGCATAAGGGCACCTACCTGACTCAGCCACATCCGAGATGGGCACGCCCTGCTCCTGGGACATGAAGCCCAAGATGGAGAAGACGACAAAGCCGGCTGCGAAGCTGGTGATACTGTTCAGGAAGCAGAGGGCGATGGAGTCCCTGCGGGAGTGGGTGAGTGCAGAGGTGAGAGTGAAGAGAGGGGTGTGGCATTGTAAAGGGGTGTCAGGAAGAGGAGAGAAAGGGAGGTCGACTCCATCTAGGAAGGAGTCGCCCCGTCAGGGACACCGTCTTGTCACTCCCTGGGCCCAGGACAAGCGCCTTTGTCCTAGAGCTCGCCCCTGGGGGCTCAGCGTTGCCTACAGAGCCCCACCAGCTCTCACCTGTAGCAGTTGTTGTGGTACTTATTGTAGCTGCCCAGGGCTGTGAGGCAGCCCTGGCAGATGGCAAAGGAGAAGAAGATCTGTGTGCCTGCGTCCATCCACACCTGCATGAGGCCCAAGAAAGTGGTAGAGAGGGCAGGGAGGATGGCCAGGGCCTAGGGCCAGCACCAGGCCTTCCCCACTGTGGGACTGCCCCTCTGCATCCCTGAGGGTCACACCCATCCTGCCCCCTGGCAGCCTGTCCTCCTCTCCACAGGTGCCTTCTCATGGTTGGAACCCTGTCTACACCTCAGAGACACCGAATACACATGCGCTGCTCAGACTGTGCCCGCGACAGCGAGGCTTGTCTGCAGAGCCAAGGATCAAGGGTCACTTGTACTCATTCAGTAAACTACATGCAGTGCCGTAGCCAGCTGTGACCTGGTGCGGAGGCCGCTTCATAAAACCAGAATGAAAACCACCAAGACTTCACTGGCAAAGGGGGCAAAAAATGCAGTCAGAGATGCTCTAGCAGAAAAACAAATGGTAATCGGTATATAGGAAGGATCCAGCCTTGTCCACAGTGAAAACGAGAAACTCTAGAGTCATGGGACTTAGATCAGTCAAGTTATCAAACATTAAAATGAATTACAGTCAAATCTCACAAGGGCCCTGCAGAAAAAAACCTAGCCTCAAACAGTGATAGTAAAAAAGCTGCATTTCTCTAAATGAGTACAGTTGGCATTTCATATCCATGGATATCATCGACAAGGTTTCAACCAACCATGGATCAAAAACGTTAAGGAAAAAAAATTGCATCTGGAACGACACGCACGGATTTTTTTTTTTTTTTTTTTTTTTGCTGTTATTCGCTAAATGATTCAGTACAGCAACTATTTCCACAGATTTCCCTGATAGTAAGTACCATAAGTCATCCAAGTATGGTTTAAGAAGATATGCAAAGATTAAATACAAATAGCGGGCCATTTTAAATAAGTACTGTGAGCCTCAGTGGGCTCCGGTGTTGGGAACCATTCCTCTCAGACGCTGAGAGATGATTGCATATTTTAAAATAAGGATCACCCAGACCCAGTGGTCTGAGACCAGGCTTTAAGCTCCGAGGCAGGCAGGGAGATGGCCGCCTATGTCTGTGCCCTTCCCAGTCACTAGAGCGTTAATGAGACCTCAGTGCACTTTTGTTCAATGAACGGAGGAAACATTACACAGATGTTAAAAGTGACATTTACAGATGACAATAGATAGAAAAAGAAGCATAATGTGAGAAAAAAGAGATCTGTCTCTAAATAATGATTTCAACTATGCTAAAAACACATAACACATAGAAAAAAAGCTGGAAGACAATATAGTAAAGTGCAGAGGGGCTGGGGATATAGCTCAGCGGCATGAGTGCCTGCCTGGCAAGCACAAGATCCTGAGTTCAATCCCTGATACTGAAAAAAAAAATCTTAAAATGCAGAGATCATATCTTAGTATAAGAGATTTTGGTTTGTTGTTCAGTTTTCTCTATCTAATTGTTCTCCAGGGGGCATCTAGTGTGTTGAAACCCAATTGAAATCAGTAGGAAACATTCAAAGTCCAGGCACTTTGTGCCAGTAGCCCCCACACATGCCCACCTGGGGGTCCTTGAGTCTGAGCAGGTCTGGCTTCAGGTAATAGATGATGCCCTCATAGGCCCCAGGGAGGGTGATGCCGCGGATCAGCAGGATGGTCAGCATCAGGTAGGGGAACGTGGCCGTGAAATACACAACCTGGAGGGAAACCAGCCCAGGGTGCTGCTGTAGGGGACAGGCTGCTAGGAGGAGGAGGAGCAGGACAGGGAAGAGGAGGCCCAGGAGAAGGAGGAGGAGCACAAGGAGGAGGAGGAGGAGGAGGACAGGTCTCCGCAGTTCTCCTGCCCCCTCCCCGGGTGGCACAGCCACACCACGCTCCCTGCCAGGCTCTAAGCCCACAGAGACGCCGGGAAGGGTGAGCCATGAAACTTTCCACCCCTCCCTGTGCACATTCCAGCGGGTCTCACCCCCAGTGGAGGGTGAGATACTCATCAGCAGGGCGGAGGCGGTGCCCAGGAGGGGTGACATTTCCAGCCCATAACCCTTCAAAGGCTTTTAAAATCCAGACACCGGTCTGCCTTAATCCTTCATCTTGGCCTTCCTCATCACCCCTGGAGGGTGGAGGGCGGGACGGTGATCTTGAGGAGGTTGAGGAGTCTGTACTTTTCCAGGCTTACAACTGGGGGAGCAGCAGTGCCCCCAAGACACACAAGGGCTGCTCTCTTAGCTCTCTACCTAGCGCAGCCTCGTCTGGGTCCTTGTAACTACTGCTGTCATTCTTATTGTTAGTAATGCTTGTATTTTTATAACAGTCCTGGGAAAGGGAGGCAGCTTTGGGAACAGCCAAAAGGTAAGGCCACCGGGAACAATGACCTCCCTCCCCTCTCCTGGCTTCAGCAGCGTGAAGCGCCAGTCTCAGCTTTCCCGGGAGCAGAAAGCCATGCAGACCTGAATTTTCTCTGTAGAACAAGCCACTGTTGTCCATTCCTGGCCTAAATCCTTCCAGTGACTTGCAACTTAGCACCCCAAAGACAGTTTTGTCTCCGGATTCGGACTAAAAATCATCTTGTTATTAAATACTGCAAGCTGCAGGAGTTTGCGATCCTGATTGTATAATACACACACAGAATGGATCCCAACAAACACCTGCCCACGTGCAGAAGAAACCAGAGGAACGGAGCAAAAGTTGGCAAGGTGTAGAAGATTGAACCTGGCTTCAGGTTCATGCAGTAATATGCTCAAACAGTGGGGCTTTATAGTTCTTATTTTGCTCTGAATATTTACTTAGCTAAATAAGACTTTTCTCTTGAAAATGACCAGTTTTTCTCATATTAAGCTAAGCTCTGTCTCCTACGATTTCACCTGTTCTCACCATTTCTCTCCCTTAAACAACTCTTCAGCTCTCCAGAAGGACCCTCTAGAGTGTCCCCAAGGACTCCAGAGGACACGGAGAGCCTACCGGGGGCCACACTCCTCACCTTGCCCGTAGACTTGATCCCCTTCCAGATGCAGAAGTAGCAGACGATCCAGGCGAGCAGGAGGCACAGGGCCAGCTCCCAGCGCAGGGCCCCCAGGTTGTGGATTCCTGAGGTGATTCCCAGAACCCGTCTCCTGGTGGATTAGGAGAAAATAAACCATGAGATGAGAAGCTAACGGCAGCATGTGCCCCCGTCACCAGGGCTTCTGCTTCATATGACCGACCCGCAGACCTCAGGTCCCAGGGCTCCCGCACCCCTGGCCTCCCCAACGTGTCTGGGCCATGCCATGTTCCCACCTGTGGCCTGTATGGCCCTGGCTGTTAGCAGACCAAATCACCACGTAATCCCATAGGTATCTGTGTCTTTCTAACTCATCCTGATTTCTCTGTTGTACAGAGAGATAAAGAGAGAGGTTGAGAGTAGCGAGGATGTATGAACAAGGACACGAGGGTGGACATTTAGAGATGCGAGGCCGTCCATGAGAAGTGGGGCTCAAGGAGTGAGGAGGGTGTGGGCCAGGACCTAAAGAGCTGTTCTGCATGAGAGAAACTTACACGCATAGAGAGCTCATGTGACTGAGGGCGTGTGCAGCACGTGGGAGGGCACGCAAATATGAGTGAGCTTGCGTGGGCTCGGTTGGTGCAAATGGTGGGTGGACATGCGTGGCCTGGCAGAGTCGAGAGGTTTATACAGTCAAGCGGAAGGACGAGCAGGTGAGGGAACTGCTTCCACCACATACATCTTCTACTCGGGCTGACACCGAGGGCCAGTGTGGCATCACCACACAGAACAGTCAGCTCCCTGAGACTGCACCAGCCTTGTCCAGTATGTACTGGACATGATGCAAGGCTGAGTAAGTGTGGGGGCAGAGTGAGGTGGGGTCAGTGGGAAAGTGCAGTGCAACATAAATGGAAGTGTGGGAGTCTAGGTGGGCCCATGTGGGCTTGGGGTACGTATGGGGGTGCAGGCAAGAAGGCATGGGTGGGTGTGATGCTGTGCCCTTATCCCTTAGTGATATGGGGTCAAAGCCAGGGCAATGGTGGGTGACTGCTAGAAAGCATGCGCAGAGAGTCTTGATCTTGTGCCCCAACACTCACACTTGCATAGCTCAGACATCCACACTGTCTGTTTAGGGCCCCCCAGCACGTGGCAACGGGGCCCAGAACCTACTCCCAGAATTCCATGACCGCGGAGGTGAAGTTCTCAGAGTGGTTTCCTATGCCAGCTCCCGAGTGGTTCAGAAAGTCCACACAATGCTCTGTTGAGGCAAAGTGGGGTGCACCGGTGAGGGACACGGTGGGGACAGATGCCCTCATATCCTGGACGCCTGACCTTCCAGCCTAATAATCAGAGCTTCCTGCCATCCCTGCCCTTCCTCCTCTGTACCCCAGTCTCCAGTCTCCACACAAGGGACCAAGTCCACGTGCCGCTCTTCTCTGGCATGGATGGGATGCTGCCCACATGCAGGCCTTTCCACTCTTCGCTACTCCACCCCTCAATGTGTAGCTCTGTTCTGTCTCTTTGTCCCATGGTGATGGACAAAGGTTGTCCCAAAGGTGATGGGTGCTTGTTTTATTGATTTGTCTCTTTCTACCACTAGCCCTCACTCAGCCTTGGCACAGCAATGGCACATAATGGGTGCCCAGCAAATTTTTTCAAGGGTATAAATAAGTAGGCAATGAACATAGCCTGCAGCTGCATAGCCCAGTCCCACCATGTTCCCGTAACACAGCAATCCTTCCTGAGACTGGCCCAAGGTCCCACAGGAGGGCCAGCCAGCAAGTTTTTCCATGTCTGTCATTGCATCTGGCCATCACCTGCCACCTGGTTTAGAAGGAAAGACCCCATCCCAGGGCACAAAGGACAGGTACCTGTGTTCCAAGGATTGGTGCAAGTCGTCCAGGGCAGCTCAGAAGTGAAGGAGCTGAACAGGTAGAAGAGTGCCCAGGCCAGGATGATGATGTAGTAGATGTTCAAGTAGGACTCGATGACCACAGATGCTATACCAATGCCTTGGGGAGAGGGACCCAAGAGGTCAACGTTAGCAAAAACATTATAGGAAACAACTAGGTATGCTAGCTATCTCCAGTGCCACACACAGGGTTTACTCATTAGTGTGAGAAGCTGTTCAGTGCTGTTTTTTTTTTTTTTTTATAAGTAAGAAAAATGGGCTACAGATCACTACCTTATGCTCCTTTTTGTGGAACCAGGGATCAAACTCAGGACCTTGCACTTGCCAGGAAGGCACTTGTCCCCCTGAGGTATCTCCCTGGCCTACTCTATTTGTGTGTGTGTGCGTGCACAGTACTGGGGTTCGAACTCACGACCTTGCACTTGCCAGGCAGACCCTTGTGCCACAAAGCTATCTCCCCAGCCCCTTACTCTATTTTTGAAAAATAAATCAATATAGTTTTTCTTGAGAGACACTCCAGGAGGATCTCTCCCACAAATGAATCCACAGTTCTCTAAGTAATAGGATGTTAGTTCACTTTTTCAAGAGTTTTCTGCCTATCTGCTTTTTCCATTGCAATCATAGCCTGCTCATAAAGTGCAAAGGGGTGGCAAACCAAAGCATGAGGAGGAGGAGGAAGAGGTAATAAGAATCAGATGGGGGATAAGAACAAGCAAAAAACCCAACAAGAAGAGAGAAGTGGCCCCACGCCAAAGACTGTAGCCCTGCCCTGTTTTGGCACTTAGCACTCAGGCTCTGGCTGGTGGAAACACGTGGTCTCCTCAGTGGAAACAAGCACACGCTGCTTCCCAACTTAAATCTGTCCACAGGTATTCAAGAAGCAGCATGTTAGCCAGACGCAGTGGCACACACCAGTGGTCCCAACACTGAGGGAAGGGAAGGCAGGAAGACTGCAAGTTTGAGCCTGGCCCAAGGAAGTAAGTAACTTAATGTGACTCTTGTCTCAAAATAAAATCAACAGGGATGGGGATGCAGCTCAGTGCAAAAGCCCTGGGTCCAATCTCCAGAGCTACCAAAGAAAAAGAAGGCTTAGCCAGGCAAGAGCACAGTGCGCAGCCTGGTAACACTGGAGCCCAGGCCCAGAAGGGGGCGCAGGACCCTAACAGTGCTGGCTGGGCAGGGGGAGAGGACGTGGGGTGGAACACAGGGAGTCACCTTTCCTCTCCTGGAGTTCCCAGGCCCCTAGGGAGCCTGGTTATGTGGAAGGGGAAGGTGCAACCATCTCTCCCCCAACCTGCCGGCGCCATCACCATAAGGCAGTCCAGGCATTCTGCAGAGGACAGTTCTGCTACACTGCCAGGAGCCCACCTGACCTGGAGACAAGACCCCCTGGGACCACCGCAGTGTCCCCGTAGCGCAGCAGAGCACCCGGACACTGTTGCAGCACCCTGAACTCATGAGCAGAGAGGGCGGGCCATGCTCCACCCCACCCAGCCCCTCCTCATTTCTCTTCAGGGTCCCTTGCCCTTGCCCTATTCCCCTTTTCTACAAAGTGGCTCAAAAGAGTTACTGGAAGATTGGATGAAAAACACAGGTTGAACACACACACACACACACACACACACACACACAGTGCTTACCTGAGCCTGACCCAGGCTAGGGCCCCACAGATGCTAGACAGCACCACCACCACACCGCTCCCACCGCCACGCACTCTGGAGCCCACCTGGACTACACCATACACACGCACGCACCCCTTCTGAGCTCTGCACCTCAAATCCCATTTGTAACTCCCTGATGTTTTTTCTGGGCCGTATCCTCCACCCTAAGCTCTACAAGCCTGGTTGTACCATTAGCACAGAAGATGAACAAGAGCAGGTGGATGGTAAGGAAGAGAGGATGGAGCAAGGGGGCTTGGGGAGGGTGTCCACGGGCAGCGGAGGGAGGCACTCACCCTGGAAGAGGGGGCAGATCTTCCGCCAGGCTGTGACGCTGCCCTGGCTGGTGTACTGGCCCAGTGCCACCTCCAAGAAGAACACTGGGATGCCGCAGCTGAGGAAGAAGATGAAGTAGGGCACGAAGAAGGCTCCTGCAGAGGGCAGGGAGACAAGGACTGAGCCACACCTCGGCCTGCTCACCCCAGGCCCCTTGAACCCCTGTCCTGCCATGTCTGAATCCTCAGCCTCTCCCAGAAGCTGGCCTCAGCCCCAGTGGGCTGAGATGCCCTGCCCTGAACTGTGCGCGAGGCAGGCAAGGCCTCAGAAGGGAAGCACAAATGACCTTGACGTGGAGCCCCTCGAACATGCACTGTTTGCACTTTGCAAACCCAGTCAGTATATTATTTTTGGAATAAAACATGTGGTGTGTATGATATAAGGTACTTGTTGAATTATCAGGTTTGGTACATTTCAAAGAAAAACAAACAAAAACGCCTTGGAAATGCTATTTCCCTGCCAGCGATTTTGGAGGCCCTCTGGCCTGCAGGGGCTCAGAAGGCAGTCAATGGTTGGATGTGGACCCACGGGCACCAGGGGCAGCCCAGCTGAGAGACAGCCCCCAGGTTACACAACAGGGATGGAGTCACCACCAGCCCAGAGCGCCCCTGGGGTACAAGTCACAAGGCGTCCTCAGAGACTCCGCTGTGAGTGCCAGCCTCTCGCTCACTGTCCCATAGGACACTTAGCACTTACTCGGCACTTACTGTGTGACACGCCCTCTTCTAAAGCCTCACCAACGTGAGATCCTCACAACGTAGCCTCCCATGGTGAGGCATTATGGCCGTCCCCATGTTACACAGGAGAAAACTGAGACCAGTTAAAGAGGCAAAGCCAGAAGGAGATAAGGGCAGCTCCCAGCCAGGTGATCTCACACCTGGCTGCGCCCTTCCACACCACACCAGGGTGCCTCTGAAGTAATCCCTCTTATTGCGTAGAGAAATAGAAGTGACAGACCAAGGGAAGGGACAGAGCGTCACATATCCTTCCTCTGCTCCTGCTCCTTGGTACATGTTAGGCCACCAGCCCTCACAGCACGGCCCTTGATTTCTTATAAGCCCACATGAATTTCTTCTTTGCAAAAATGGAGAACCTGCTATATATCCCCCAACAGCCATTTCTAAAGTTTGCATCACGAACCTCTTCTTCCTAGCAATAATTACATATCTGTGTCATCATTTTGGTAGCTGCATAGTATTCCAGTCCATAGACTTCTAGTGCATTTCATCAGGACCTTATCTCTAGGTGCTTCAGTTTTTTCATTAGAAACATTGCTACTGTTCTAGTGAAGCTCACAGTCCATGTCCCTCTGCCTTGTACACAAATTCCTAACAGAGGAATTGCTGATCCCAAAGGTATACACTATTTTTGCTTTTGTGGGTGTGTGCGCGTGCGCATGCATGAGCATAAGCACGCTTGCACAAGTGTGCATATGTACCATTCTATTTTTAAGTCTTAGTGATATTCAGCACATCCCCAATATTGTACCACTATCACCACCATCCATCTCCGGAACTCTTGTCTTGCCAAACTCAAACTACTCGTGCATATCGTAACTCCCTGTCCCCCCTGCTCCAAGCCCCAGCTCCAGGCAGCCACGACTCTCTGTCTCTGTCCTAGGCATCTCACACAGCTGGTATTGTGCAGCATTTAGCCTTTGGTGTTTGGTTTATTCTACTTAGCTACCTTCAAGATTCATCCACATCATAGCATGTATCAGAATTCTGTCGCATTGAAGGCTAAACGATGTTCCCACCACACTGTGCTTATCTGTTGATGTCCACCTTTGTGGTATGCACCTTTTCTAAAGGTCTTCTTCCAGTTCCCTGCCATCCCTCAAGCTCTTAAGCCAACCTGCACTTCTAATAGCTGTGTATGAGAATAGAGGAGGACTTGTGTTTTGTAGGCCCCCGGGAGCTGCAGCAAGCTCCTGACTCTCCACTGAACCCAAAGCCCTAGTTAAGCCCACATGTGCCTTTTCAGAGCATTGCTAAACATTCTAGCTCAGCTTTGCATTGCTTGGATGGTCGCAGGCTAGGCTGAGGGTCAGTGTTCAGGAAAAGGATTCTAAGAGGATGCTTCAGGGGAGACTACAGCCCTCCTCCCAGCGAGGTCCTGTCCTTTAACAAAGAAGGAGTTCCAGCGCTGTCCTTGGGTTGTGGACTTCTGTCCTGACAGAAAATGGAGGGACCCTGGAGGCCTAGAGCTGGCCTCCTCAGAGTGGTCATTAAGTCTGAACCTTCGTGTGGAGGGAGGCAGTAGTCTCTGGGCAGGTTTAGGGGTATCCTCCATCCCCCGATTTCTGCTAGGGCTTCCCACACCAGCACTACAGACCTTCCTCCCTTATTTAGCATACAAAACCCTTGCTACCCAGGTGTCCCGGTCTGATGGGGTCTCCTCAGGCTATGGACAGAGCAACCCGAGGCTGTCCCACAGGGATCTTCGCAGACAGGTGCTTGATGCTTGTAAGATCTTCCTCCCTCTTTTCTGAGCTAGGCCTTACGATCCCCGCCAAGTGTCTCTCCTGAACCACTAACTGCGCCAATAGTCAGAATTTCATACAGTTCTAGTTTGAGGTGAACGTTTCTTCAGGTTGACCTGGTTTTGAGGCCCCTGTCATTTTTATAACTGATAACCCTGTTATCAGTTATAAAGTAAGAGTAAAGTTGATCTAACCCTGTTAGATCAATAACCTTATTATTTCCATGCTTTTGAAAGATTCCTCCATAGCACTGTTGATTAACTATACATATATTAATAAAAAAAATATGTAAGTGCTCATCAGGGCTTACAGTCTGCTTGAGATCAAGCTCATTTTCACAATGAGAACCACTCTGGCCAACAGCAAAACATATTGACCTTTGGATTAAGCTATGATGTCATGTTCTTCAGACATGCCACCTTACAGATGACCTGGCTCGGGCACCAGAGCTTGACCATGGCTCCTGGCCCTCACACTCTGTCTTTTTGGCTGGCAGAGTGACATGCATACAGGGCCAAGGAGATCGGCCACCTCACTGCATGCATCTGGCTGCTTCTGTGGACGTACATCCTCTTCTGTGATATGAGGGCCAGGACCAGCTGGTCCTTAGCACTGGCTCTAGTATCTCATGTATCCATGACACTGTGTGTTGGGACAAGGAAAGAACCGCCCCTTCCTGCCTCCCTAACCTCTTGCTGGTCTGAGCTACCCCTCCATTCAGCACCCCGGCCCTGATGCACCTCCAAATCCCACAGCTCTTTCTTTAGGGACATTGGTTCAAGAAGCTTGTGACAATAATACCAAACATATAGCAAGATAATCTCATAGATACTCAGTAAATACTTGTTAAATTAAATATGAATCATGTTTCAGAGTTTTTCTAAACAACAGTGATCTCTAAATGTGAGGGCTCCTTCCTGGAATGCTCCTAATATTTATGATAAGCAATACGTCAATTCTACAAGAAGAGTAGTTGATCTCAAGGGTCCAAAATGAATCCTACCAGTCACAGAGGAAGACAGAGTACTGGGTTTCATTTACAGAAAATATTACCAGGAGACAGATACAGACAGATGGACAGGAAGTTAGTAGTTTCCAAGAGCTGTGGCAGAAGGAAGTAGAGAGGGGGAGGGAGTGCTGATGGGCACTGAGTCTTTAGAATGCTGAATATGTCCTAAAATTCCAGTGATGGTTGCCTAATTCTGTGAATATACTAAAATCTACTGAATTGTACCTTTTCAAAAAGAACGTGTCCCCACTGCATCATGAGGGCTGGGACCTGCTGGTCCCTTGAGCTGGCTCTAGTGAAGCCCTCTGACTTCACAAGAGACCTCCTTCTGTTTCACCACACACCCAGGAGGTGGGGCCCAGGTGGCACTGCCCAGCTGTCAAGGCACGACTCCCCACCGCGCCTACCTCCAAGTGCACTCACCACCTCCATTTTTGTAGCAGAGATAGGGAAACCTCCAGACATTGCCCAGCCCAATGATCTCCCCGGCCACTGACAGCACAAACTCCATCTTGTTGGTCCATTGGCCCCGATCCTTCACCTGGTCCTTGCTTTCCTGGTCCGCCGTCTCTCCTTCCTCAGGGATCCAGGAGGCCGCATCCTTGTGGACTGCCACTTTCCTGTCCATAGCCCTTCCGTGGACAGTGAGACCCCACAGAGTAGGACAGGATGGCTTGACAGGCAAAGCCTGGAAAAGGAGAAGGATACTGTGAGCCCCACGGGTGCTCTGCCACCCATGCCAGCCCCAGCAGGCTTGGCTCTCAGAACATCTGGCCAGTTAGATGCCTTGGCCCTGTGTCCATCAGCATAGGGTATACAAGGGGCCAGTTTCTCAGGCTGATTCAGAAGAACTAGGACCTCTGAGCCAGGCAGAAGGGGGTGGGGTCAGCACCAGGGCCATTGCAGGCCCCTGAAAGGGACCCATTCCTTTTTCCTCACATGCTTCTCTCTCCTAAAAGCACTGGTGGGCCTGGTACCAGGAGGGGCAGCTCAGCCATCATCACTGGGTGGTGGTCATCCCTAGGTGACCCCAAGACAACCATACGACTGTTCCTCAAGGAGGATACCAGCTGGGCCACCCACAGAGGCCATCACTGCCTGCCCTCCCTGCACCCTGCTGAGCCCAAAACTTCCGGCGCCTCCAGCAGAATTACAGGGGGCCTCAGCACTATTTTCTGTCCCTTTCCTCTGCCCACAGCCAGGAGGTAAGCGGCATCTGCCTTCTCCCCTCCCCTCTCGCCCTGTAGTCAGCCTGAGGCCACCTTGCCTCCATCCTAGGGAAGTCCTTGGGATGGTGCCCGGAATGCAGGGGCGGGGGCCTGTGTACACCCTGTACCCCTCCTCTCCAGTGGGTACAGGGAGATCACAGCCATCAGGTATACAGAGGGCTTCACGCTCCTCTGAGGCTTTAGGGAAACACAGGGCATCTTTTCATTAAGGAAGAGGCTGTGTTTGTTGGTTCTTTTAACCCAGGCAACAGCCCAAGCCCAAGTCAGTCAGAGAGGTGTGGGCAGGAGCCATATGAGGTTATGGAAATTTTTGAAGGTGACTTGGAGGGTAGAGGTGATCCCAGGCATGGAAACATGGGTTGGGGTGAAGGGCTGGTGCCAGGGCCACTCAGAAGGTTCTGGTGCAAGTTCCGCCCAGGAGGACTGAAATGCTCACCAGTGAGAACCAGAGGTTGTGAGCCTCTAGCAAGAGAGAGAAAAGGGGAGAAGGGATAGAAAAAAGAGCTGACGTTGGATATAATTGGCCAGAATAGGGGAGAGGGGTGTTGAGAACCAGACCACAGGTTCCTGGCCCTGGGGGAGAAGCCACACCGCTCACCTCAGACAGGGACACTGCTCCTGAACTGGAACTGGGGCACCCAGGGCCCCTGAATCATTCCCAGACAAACGAATAAATAAATGAATGAGCTGAAAATGTTGCCACAAAAACACAGACAGGAAACCTGTGTTCTAGGTGACTTAGCTCATGACAGTAATAATAAAAGGTTAACATTTGAGTAAGCACCGTGCTGAAAGCAAACAGATCCTTAAGGCACGTTATTAAACCCTGTAGCCATCTGTGAAGTTGGCATCCTGTGAGCTCCACTGCACACCTGAGGACCTGATGCTTAGGGATTAGGGGACAACACAGGACACCTAGCAGGCAGGCCGGTGCTCAGTGCGACGGTTTTGATCAGGCGAATAAACTTACCAAGACAGAATGCAGTGGGGCTGAGCCTGGCTGTGGGACGTGGGCGAATCACACCTCCTCTCTCAGCCTCAAATCTTCCTTAAAGAAAGAACGACCCCTGCTCAACAGGGCGCTGGGGCTGTGAGAGCAGAACCACGAGGTCCAGGAAATACAAGAAGTTAGTCTTTCACACCAAACCACAATGAAGCTCAGTTCTGGGACATCTAGGCACCAGGCCCTCAGGGACCGTGGGGACCAGCCTCACTCTTTACAGACCAGATAGGCTACTGCAAGACCAAGGTCCCCACTGGCTGGAGAAGGGGACTCGGGAGAGGAACACATAAGGGAAAGCTGGAAGACAGCAGAGGCAGGAAACCCCAGAACCCAGCGGGAGCCGCCAATTTGGATGGGAGTCTTATCAAGGAGAAGGAAAGAAAGGGGAGACGACGTGAGCTGGTGAGCAGACACGGGCAGAGCATACTGTAATTCTTTTCAATAAAAGGATTGCTGGGAGGGCCACAACCTTTGGGTCAGAATGAAAAACGGAAATAACAGAATGAAAGCAAGAGCCAGCGAAAAGGAAAGCAGGTCCCGAGCCAAGATGAGCCAAGAGGAAGTAGGCTGAGCCTGCAGCAGGAGGGGTTTGAGTTAGACTCTGAGAAACCGTCTTGGAGGCTGTTGAGACATGAAGAAAAGCCGCGTGGGGCTCTCCTTTCTGAGTTACTTTTAAAAGTAAACGGATGGCACCTCCCCACCCCCACCACGCTCTTCTAACGCCAGCCCACTTGCTGGGAATTATTTATCAACAGTGCTGTCCGTCTGAGGATCTCGTTTTTTCCCAGGGCCCAGCCCAGCTTGGCTACTTCTGCAGCCAGCACTCTCCCCGGCAAGGCTAGCTAAGCTAGGACAGGGGACAAGAAACAGACCTTACCATATCTGAGGCCCTCTAGAAGCCAAGACACCCAGTGCGCACTAGGCTCTCGTCTCTAAGGGACAAGGGGTGCAAAGTCACAACTGTTGCCAGGAGGGGTGCTCGCAGACAGAAGCCTGCCTGGGCTCCAGCAAATGAGAACGCTGTTCCACGTGCCACTCTCCCAGTCAAGCACAGGAATGGCCCAGCCCCGACCCAGCCACCCACACCCACATACCAGTACCCGTTCCTGTACACACACTGGTGCCATCGCCCGTCACGATCCTTTGCACACACATACCTATGTGCATGGCCCCAGAGCCTGTAGCCCCTCACGCCCCAGTAGCGGCTGGGCTCTGCTGGACACTGCCCATGCCTTTGCTCGGCTCCCTCACTGCCCTTATGGTGCCTCCCCCAACTCAGGGGCAGGCAGCTTCCTCCTTCAGGGAGATACTAGGCTTCTGAGGCAGCCTGCTGAGAGGGGGAGGGTGAAGTGCCAGGGACAGCTCAGACTGCAGAGCCCAAGTGCCCCGAGGCTCCTCCTGTCCAGCCTCCCCTCCCACCTCCTGGGCATTGTCTGCTTGCCTCCCCCTCAGTCAGATGACCACCCTCCCGTGGCTGCCCTGGCTGCTCCCCATCCCTGGAGCCTCCCGCTGTGTTCTCTCCTACTATCCCTGAGCAACCGATGAGGGGGTGTTGAGGGACCCTGGGTGACGCCCCTGTGCCAGCACTGTCGCATAGCACACCTTCCCTCTGGCTGCGGGGCTCCCAGAGCCCTGTTCCCCACTCACACACAGCTCTATGAAGTTTTACTTTCTAAGTCTAGCCCTCTATCCCTCCCTCTGGGACAGCAGTCAGAACCTTATTTCTTACTCAGCGGCTCTCCTGTCCCCTGTCACTGTCCTTGTCCCCCAGCCCCTGCAATCTGCTCAGTTCCAGGCACAGTCTGTCCCAAGGAAGTGGGTTAGCCAGTGCCAAGAGCCAAGCCTGAAGGGGAAAGATCCTCCACCTCAGTTTTGCTCTTCCCAGTGCAGAATTCTGTTGGAACTGTCCTGAGACTTCTGGACAGAAAGCCATTCTGGGGGTGTGTGTGTGTGTGTGTGTGTGTGTGTGTGTGTGTGTGTGTATGTGTTCTGAGAAGCAAGGGGATACAGAAATAGCACAAGCAACAGGAGG
>PVKN010019688.1:0-16262 GCA_004027915.1 Capromys pilorides | reverse complement strand
CTCCCCCTTCCCTCCATCTTTCCCTTATTTCTTTCCCTCCTCCTCCTCCTTCTTCTCTCTTTCTTTCTCCCCCTCTCTCCATCTTTTCCTTTTTCTTTATGCAGTACTAGGGATTGAACCCACAGCACTGCTGAGAAAAGTATGGCATGCATGCTACTTATTTTTGTTCTAAGACAAAAGGCATTAATGTATGAATTGTTTTTTCTATACTAAAACCTCAGTATTGCAATGTTGGCACTCAGAATAAATAAGTAAATTTTGGGCTTCAGATTGGGCATATGTCTCTAAAAGCTTTGCCATCACTGATAGAGCCTTCACATTGAGATATATCCCTAGATTCCTCCTTTTAATATTTTACTTTGGAACAGGGTCTCAATGAGTTGCTTATTCACTTAACCTAGGCTTGAACTTGTTATCCTCCTGCCTCAGTCTTCTAGAGTGCTAGGTTTACAGGATTATGCCACTGCATCCAGTTTTTTTCTTTTCTTTTTTCTTTTTATTTCTTGAGACAGGATCTCATTATTTTCCTAATGCTAGCCTCGAACTTGAGATCCTCTGGTCTCAGCCTCCCAAATACCTGTAATTACACGTGTCCCCACCTTGCCTGGGTCTGTTGATCATTTTCCTTTGATTAATTTCTACTTTAAGCTGAAACCTATTATCAAGGGATATAGATTCCTATATGGTTACTGACTGGTAACTCAAACATAGAATTCACTTTCTATTCATGGTGCTCCAGAATTGTCAAGTTGATTAAATGAGATAATCTGTAGGACACAACATGGTAGAAGAAAGGCCAGAATTATTGTATGTGTTTCTGCAGCTAGATACTAAGAAACAGGGTAAGAATAGTTTTCTTAGGTGTCCCAATGGTAGTTGTGGAAAACATCCTCGGTTCTGCAGTTAGAGTTGTAGCCAATTTTTAATTCTGCCACTTACTGACTTTGAGGATTTATCTACCAGAGTGACGGATTCCTCATACATAAAAAAGAGGTCATCTATTCATTGTCTTTGATTGCTTTAAAAACTAGGGAAACATACATATGTAAAGTACTAAAATTAGTACCTGGCACATGTATGGTGCTTAGTTATGAGTTTGTTTCTTTCTTCTTGCTGCTTTTTCTGTCTTATGCCATGCCACCTTGGACTGTTGCCCCTGAGCCAAACTGCCCTGCTTTGGAGCCAGCTGATTATAGACTGACACTTCCACAAACTGAGCTAAACAAACCTTTTCCTTCCTTAACTTTGGGTGTCAGGTATTTTGTCTCAGCAATGACAGAAAAGTAACCAAGACAGAACTTGGTAACAGCAGTTGGGTTGTTCCTATGTCTATACTGAACATGTGGTTCAAGAGATTTTAGAAATGGTTTATGGAAAGAGTTTGAAAGGTTCAGAGATGTTTCCTGACAGAGTAGAGCAGGAATGGCTCAGGCTGTCCTGTATGGGAGATTCTTGTCAGAGCCCAGACCAGAAGGTTTGGGAGGTTTCTTCTGGGAATGACTGCCTTGGTGTTCAAGTCCAAATGATGTGTGTTGTGGCTTAGCCGAAAGGTTACCTGCATTTTGCTCATAATGTGGGACTTTGCCTGAAACTGAGATTAAGCATAGTGGACTAATTAATCTGGCAGATGAAATTTCAAGAAAGTCAAATGTTGAGGCTGTGACATAGCTATAGTTGGGGACTTTGAGTCAGATTTATGTTGAGAATCCAGAGCAAATAGTGAAGCAGGATGATTTAAAATTGTACAAGTTTGGCCAGAAAACAAGCTCCAGTAAAGCTGTGGACTACAAAGATAGAGCAGAGAGACCTTGACTGCTGAGAAGCAACAGGGGAATAGAAAAGATGGCCCGAGGGCGATACAAGAAGCAGCAAATTTCCACCTCTTGTTGTCTCAAAACTGCAAAAGGGGATGACCTTGCTTTGAGGACAAAGACACAGAGCAGCATGATCCAGAATGATAGCAGCGTAGAAAATTTGGGTAAAGCACTCAGTGAGAAGTTCAGGGAAGACCCCAGAAGTTTAGAAAATCCAGGAATGTGGATCATCTAAGGAAAGCTGCAAGGAGGGAGAAAATCAGACCCAAGAAAGAAGCATTGGGAGTTACACCCACCAGAAGTGCCATAGAGGTGGAGGCACACAAGCCCTGGAGAGAACGCAATTTTCCAAAGATTTCTTCAGATGCTGGGTATGGAAGTACAGGACTTAATGTTTGACCTAGTGGATTGTGGACGTGCTTTGGCCCCAATCCTTTGTATTCACCTTTGTGGTGGATTTCCACCTGATGATCAACTTGTTACATCCAGGTGAACTGAACTAACATGGTGTTGGGTGTGGAGGCCCACCTGAGGATTGTTGCCAGCAGCATAAGTGGAAGAAGAAAGGAGGCTGTTAGGGAGGCTGTCTTGGAGAAGCTGCTGGAACTGTTGGAAGCTGCTAGATTTGGGTTATTCTTCTGGGGGACCTTGGAATGTTGGTCTCCTGATGAACTTGGCTATTCTCATCAAAGGAGCAGATCAGGAACTTGTGATCACTGAGAATGACTATGGTTCACTTTGGAAAAGCTGTAGTTCTCACCTCAAGCATCGCATCCTGGCTCTGGAGGGGAAGATGGCACACTCTTCAGCCTTCTGGAGAAGCTGGTCATGTTGGCTTTCTTGATAAGAGCTCCCTCTTGCTGAGTGTAGCTGTGGTACTTTTCTGCATTGATTCCTGACTCCAGTACAGATCCCTCAACCTGCTGGCACAGCTTCTTCATTCCATTGACACAAACTTTCTAGCTTCCACCCCTGACCTTTGGGCCTTTGCAGTTCAGGTCGAGACAAGCCCATATGAGACATCGTCTTGGGTCTTAGGCCTCTAGCTGGACCTGTAGGAATCACTGTTATGAGCTAAAGTTCTTCATCTGGGCTCATGCAGGACATTATTGTGGAATCCAGGCCCTCAGCTTGATTCTTGGTCTTTAGTGGGTAAAGAGATTTCCTGAATTCTTTGTATATGATTCTTTGGGTGATTTATTATAAAATAATCTTATAAAATATGTCCTGTGTTGTACTGTTCCACTTGTAAAACCCCCAAACCAAGACAGCCTGCTTGTAACTTTTGGAATGAAAATGTTTATCTTGTGTCATTGAATGTTGGAAATGTTTAACTTAGTTTTCATTTGTCCAAGAGCTTGCTTGCAACTGCAAATTTGCCTTAAATCTCAGAGGAGATTTGGGACTTTGACATTTCAGCCATGCTGAAACTCTTAGGACTTTGGCAACTCTTGTAGGTGGGCACAGTCACCTTTGCCTAAAGGGATGTGCATGAGTCTTCAGGGAGCCAGAGTCAGAAATGTCATGGCTTTAATGCAATATAATATTGATAGGCTTAATACTGGTTCTTAAGGATTGTTTAACCTGTGCTATGTTTAAGTTGTGGAATGATAAAAATAAACATATCTTTGTATGATATGTGGAAATCAATTTAAAGAAATATGTCTGGTTGCCAAGTTGACAAGGGGTGGATTGTAATGGTTGACACACTGTGTTAACTTGAAGCCTAGAAGCCTAACAAAGTACCTTGGCAATTCTACATTCAGGGATGAAAAGTACATGCCCTTACCTCTAGAACGTTGCTCACAATGTCAGCCTGAGAAGTTTAGAAGTTTAACTAAGCCACTTAGCAGGGAAGCAGGCTTTGTAAATGTCCTGAGCCTGTGCAAGAGGAAAGCTCAGAGATAGTGAGGGCAGAAAGCCTGCATGAGACATAAGGGAGGGAAGAGGCTTGCTTTTCCCCTTTTGTTCTTACTGTCTTCTGCCACTGTGAACTGCGGCCACTGTGCTATGCCACCCTGCTTTGGAGTCAGCTGATTATGGATTGAAGCTTCCACAAACTGTGAGCTAGATAAACCTTTTCCTCCCTTAACTGTGAGTGTCAGACACTTTGTCACGGCAATGACAAAAATTAATGGAGACACGTAGAGATCCATTGGTCTTACTGTGAACAGTTCAACCCCGGGGAGACATGGCAGTGGGAATGAGAAAGACAGACAAGACAAAAAGCTGGGCTAGGTGGTCGCCAGTCTGCCTAATGGGCAAGACTAACTCAATGCACACAAAAACAATCCTTTATTTATACTTCTGCAAAATTTGTATCACATGACACAAGGCAGCCCAGAGACCAATATCTGGCCTGAACCACACAGGATGTTTTTCTCAACAGGATGTTTTTCTCAGCACTGGGTTAGCTTGCCTGCTCCAGGCATGGAGGCCCAATCCCACCTACACACACTTGATCGATTTCCTGGCTTCTTGCCGTTCCCAGCAGAGACAGGACTTAAGTTTCTTTACATAACACTATTATATCTGATAATATAACAGATAGTAGCAGAAAATGTCCCACTACCAGTATACTTCAGCTACCCAGAGATAGTTCCTGTTTCCGTTCTGGTTGCTTTAGTCTCTTAGAAATGACTGGTCACTATGATACATGTCATTAAAACCAATCAAGAAAGTATCAATCTCTGTACCCAAACCCCCGGTGACTTTACAAAAATCTCCTTCCTTGGGCTTTTGAAGCCTGGTGTTTTGAGAAACAATCGACTTCTAGTCTATGTCTATCCAATATTAAATCAATCTGCCTCTGAATCCTGGGTGTAGTTTTGGTGTTTCTGTCTGCCTCTGCATCGGGTGTGTTCAGGGGGCAGACCAGCCATGCTGACCTCTTTAGTCACTGGTTCTGGACCTTAGCAATGGATTAGGGACCACTCTATGTTCTAGTGGGAAGGTGCAGGCTTGGAGGTCTAGAGGAGGATTTCTAACTCCTGACTCAGGCAGCTCTCATCACACCACTGAGGGAGGAGAAAGAAGCCTGTATATCTGTCTCTATCTGTCTGTCTATTTGTCTGCCTGATTCTGGGAAGACCCCTGGGGTCACCCCAGTTAGTCTATCTTTCAGTCCTGCATAACTGGAGTAGAAGAAATCGATAATCTTTTGTTGGTCACAACCACTCTCAAGGGAAGAAGGTGAATGCTTATCCTGAATGCCCATGAGTGAGTGGATAGACAGCGCAAGCCACAGTCTGCTCTGGCTGTGCACCAAGACTGGGAAGCACTGGTGGTGGTGGCTGCCTGGGCCCTCACTTTGTAGTGATCCACATATGACCAGTGGAGGCCACACAACCTTCTTAACTAAGTCATGTCTATGCTATCTTCTGCCATCATTCAGGGATATATATAACACACACATGGGAAATCAGAGGTTGAAAGTTGTGCCAGACCACGTGGGTAACTCTCCTTGAAAGCAGAGCAATTGTCTCTCTTTTGGCTGAGCCTGACCCTATTGCCATGTATTTATATATACAGAGCTGGCTAGATCTTTTCCTTTTCCCTTGAACTTGCTTTAAGCAATGTATATCAGTCCAGCCTAGGTGGTTATAGTAGTTTTTGAAGACAGTAGACAGTGTTTCCCCATAACACCTACCTGCTTCCTGCTAGTATGAGCTGGGTTGAAACTGAAAGAAGAGCCAGTGTTTCACACATTTGGTTGGGATAGAACCTCAAGATAGAGGCTATGACTACCTGGGGCTTGGAAAATTACACATCAGAGCTGAAGCATCAACCCCAAAATATTAGCTGTTGCCTCAGTTGTGTGATGCATGGTACTCTGCATATCTTTCTCCCTGCATATTGCAGCGGTGAGTGCAGCCTTGTATTCAGCCCAGCTCACAGCACTCAGCTACTTCCTGCCATTCTCAAAGTCACTCATCGTCAAGCCACTCCATTCTTGAGAAACAAATAAAATCCAGGTTTGGTCCTGGGTCAAGGCCTTGTTTCTGGATAGCGATCATCGTGGCTGGACTCAGGACCCTCTTGGATCCCCACCATGTTGGATATATTATCGTGTTTTTACTTACGTAGTGGGTTGCACTGGAAGTGGTAGACTGGAATTAACTAATTACAATTCCAATACCTTTTTCATAGGATGACAAATAAAAACTTCCTGTTCTGCAGTGAGGAAGCACACTCTATAGGAAGTGATTAGGCAAAACTCACAGTCCCTGCCTACAAAACAAGGGCTTTTAGGGAATTAAAAATGAAACCAAACAGCTCACTGCATCTCAAAGACAAAAAGGAAAAAGAGGCCCAGTCTTTCTGAGAATTCTCTCTTTCGCATCCTCCTTGGCTGCCACAGTTGCTGCCACTCCTGTGGCCTCTCTCCCACCCCTGACTTCTCTACTTCCCCCCAACTAAACTGGTAACAGCTGGCCCTTGCCTGCATTCCAGCACAGAGGCTCCCCACAGAGACTTTTGCTTCATGGCTCCACCTATCCTGGTGAGACAGCCTCACCTAAAGTTCACCCCCCACCCCAGATGACTGTCAGAAATACCTTCTGAGTTCCACATTTTGACTGAGGAAAAATAGGACTGTCAGCCCTGATGAATGAGTTGCCACAGCCTTTCTCAAAGATCACCCTGCTTAGAAATCTAACATCAGTCAAGCACTTCTCAAAGACATCAAAGAGGGAGAATTAAAAGCTCCTCAGTATGTCAAATGTTACTACTGTTACTCAGAAGCCTGACATAATAGCTATGGAAATTAAAAATGTAAATTCCTCCTCCTTCTGTGAGACACAAAGAAACCTGACTATCCAGGTGCACCTCAACCTGAACCTCTCCTTGCCCTTGGGCCTGGATGAATAGGACAGACTGAGCTCTATCTAATTGGGTGCCCTAGAGCCCATAGTCATTGGAAAAGTTGGAGGCAAACCTGGACTTGCCTGGTACAGTGGAATAGAACTTGCCTTTGAAACTTCTTTCTGGAAGGAGACCCTTCCTTCTTGCCCCTTCTGCAAGGTGTAAGCTTGCAGCCTGGGAGGACATCTCACCACTCATGAGTCCCTGTATGTGCCTTAGTACTCCATGCCACTTCTTCTGCAGAGAGACCTCCTCTTCAAGCTAAAGGCCCTGAGCCAGTCAGCCTCCCTCTTGCTTAACCCTACACTAGCCTGAGACAGATAACCACAATGCTGAAATTCTAAATACTCGCCTCCCAGAGGTAGGAACCAAAGACTTGCCTCCAAGCCTGGCCTTCATTAGTGCTGCCTTATTGGAAACCACATGCATTGCTGTCAGATTCCACAGGAAGCACAAGCAGGCATCCAGCCAAGCATTGATCTGATAGGCTGTTCACCACTTTGGGCAAGATCTGTGTGCCATCTCCTTGCCTTCTGCGGTTCCCAGCCATACACACTTTTGGGACTGTGAATCAGTTGCCATAAGGGTTAAGAAATTCTTACACTAGTTTCTGGGAGGCCCTAGCAACACATATGACTCTGAGACAGCAAAAGAGCCTGTTTCTCTGTCCCTTCCATTTCCATCATGGTCCCCTGTAGTGGTTGATACATTGTGTCAACTTGGTTGGATGACTCAGTGGCCTGGTTCCAGACGGTGGGGGTCCTGCCCTGGAGTACAATTGGTTCCTCCCTAGAGAGGGACCAGGACCTGTCCTGGGATACAGTTGGTTCCACCCTAGAGCACAATGGGCCTGCCCCAGAGTGACTCAGCACAAAGAGGGGCTGAGGAAGCAGTCGAGGTTCCACTTCATCAGAGGAGCTTCAGTCTTTGCATTTGGCTTGTACTTCATTACTTGGCTTACAGCGCAGACCTGTCAGCCTCCAGCTTGGATCCTTTGACTTCTGTCGCAGACCCTTCATGATCCATCGCAGACTCTTCAGTCTTCTGTCGCAGACCCATTGGGTGATGGATAGAGACTTGCATGGAGCACTGTGGTGAGCTTCAGAACTTGGGACTGAATTCTTCAGTCTGGGATGTGCAGACACCCCCTGCACGCTTCCTCATCTGACTCTGCTGCTGACTGCTGTAAGCCGATCTTGTAATTCCTTATACATTGCATATTTTGTGTTAATATCCATTCCTTATATTATATTTGTTCTGTTCCTCTAAGTAAAACCCTGACTAATACAGCCCCTAAGAAAGAAAAAACAAAACAAAACAAAAAACAAAAAACCATGAGGCTTCAAATCTGTAAAATGTCTATAGATAGTGAAACTGCTGAAACAGATCTCTCCTGCCTGTCAAGCCAGTTGAACATCTCTGAGTTCACAATGCCCCTGGGTTTGCCTTCTGTGTATATTGCCTCTATCTTCCACCACCCCTGTCCTGCTGGTATACCTGTCTAGACCTAAAGGGTGGCTCCTTCTGCCTTTGATCGACTCCTGCCAGCCTCTGTTAGCCTTTAAATAAAAAGACCCCAGTTCTGAAATCAAAAATCATCTGACCTCAGCTCAGCTTGCAAGAGGTCCAAAGCTTGTTTACCAGGTTCAGAGAACCCCTCCCACTGAACTGACTAGTTTCCCAATGCAAAATATCATTGCACTTCTGGTTAAGGACACTAAAGCTGGCTGCTGGGAAGGCCCAAATACTTGCTACAGTATAGAAGTTTCTGGGTCCCTATAGCATCTGGGTCCCTGATTTCATGAAAACCATGTTGCTTATTCAGGTTGTCCATCTCTGGAAGTGCCCAGTAGCTGCCTGTGCAAATGCCTGGATCCAGTCACTAAGCACTGCCTTCCCCTTTCCCTTCATGCTGTAATAGTTGCTGTCCTTCTGGCCAGGCACACTGACAAGCTCACAAGCTCACCTTGGGCCAAGACCTAACTGTCCAGGTACTACCTGCTATGCTGGGTCTAAGAACAGACCCCCATCAGATGCTGAGTACACCCTGTTTACTAAAGGAAGTAGCTCTGTTAGAAATAAAACCCAGGATCAGCCAGATAACTCAGCAGATTAAAGAGCCTGCTTAGGCAGACATAAGGACCAGGGTTTGATCCCCAGCTTGCCTTGCCAGCCATACCCCTGAGGTGCACTGAGACAATGATTGAGACTGGGTATAGTGGCGCATGCCTGTAATCCCAGTGCTTGGGAGGCTGAAAGCAGAAGGATCTCTACAAGTCCAATCTAGTAGTGAGAACCTGTAGACCCTGAACTAAATAAAGGACAAAAAGGGAAGAAATGAAACTCAACAGGCTAGATATGCTATAGCCACCTTGAACAAAGTTGTTCTGGTCGAAGCTCTCCAGCTATTGCTTTCTGCTGCTATTTGGAAACCTGCCGCCAATGACATCACCCCTCAGTTCCTTAGTTGCCCCTGGGGATCCAGTGCACTGACACATCAATCCTAACCAAAAAAAAAATTTCACACAGCTCTCTTGGAAGATTAGAGCCACACAGGTCTCCTCTGTTTATCTGGAAGCTCAAGTTGCAGTGCTGGCACCTATACCTAGCAGCCACCCAGATTTCAGCATCTGTGTCACTTGCCCTGACCAGGGCAATATAGTAAACTTCCCGCTTAGAGACCAACCCTCCAGAAACAGCTTGCAGCTGGTTAAATGACGTCTGCTTGCAGACGTTCTTGCATACACATAACCTAGGTGCATATGAGCTGCTTCTACAAGTTTCCGAGGTCCAGCATTAGACCCACTGGAGAATTTACTTGGACAGCTTCTCCAGGGCTCCATCTGAAGAGATGATGCACACAAAACCATGCTCCAGGCACTCCAGGCACTCACCAGTCCACACCTGGCTGAGGACACTGTTCGCATGCCTTCCCTTGATCTTTGTGCTGCTTACCGCAGTCCTTGTTTCCTGCCTCCTTCCAGCTGTGGCTTCTGTCCTAAACTCTATGTTCCATTGCTTGAAGAAAATAGAATAATCAATCAAACCCTTGACCATGATATGATGAACACAACACAGTGGACATAAGCCTAGGTCAGATTAACTCCTTCAGTGGTGTTATAGAGCAGACAGGCCTAAATTATGCTTCTTCGTAAAAGTAACTTGGGAAAAACTCCAGTAAGACAATTTTGGGAACCTTGGCCGGGGCCCATTCTGGGATCCCTGAAAGCCCTAATGTTACTGCTTCTAGTTGGGCTTTATCTTAGAAGGTCACATGTAATATGCCCAGCAAAAATTTGCTGGGGAAATTAAAAGAGGTGGGAAATGTAACCGGAAATGCCTCCCCTGCCAGTGCACTCCAGTTGTCTGGGTAATGGTTTCTGCTGAAATTCGGGTTACTTCAGTTTCTTAGGAACAGCTGGTCATTAAAGCCCAATCAAAGAGAGCCAAGTACTTGATCTCCGTACCCTCTTCCTTGAAACCCATAAAAACCTGCTTCCCTGGGCCTTTGAGGCCTGACATTCCAAGAAACAATTGATTTCTAGTCAGTGCCCATCCAATGTTAAATACATTTGCCTCCAAATTCGGAATGTTATCTTGTATTTCTGTTTGTTGTTGTAAAGTGAATAAGGACTGAAAAGGAGAGAGAGAGGGAGAGAGAGAGAGAGAGAGAGAGAGAGAGAGAGAGAGAGAGAGAGAGAGAGAGAGAGAGAGAGAGAACCTCCTATGCCCTAACAAAAATTTAGGGGAAAAGGAAGAGAAAGATATCAAATCTGAAACTTCATGAACTGCATTTTTAACCTGTTTAAATCCAACTACTCCGAAATCTGGAAATCAACTTGAAGCACTCTCAGCTGTAGAGCGCCATCTAGTTTCGGTCCTTAGAACTGCAGCTAAATTTTCCGATTCCCTGAGGTACCTCTGTAGGGTGGAGTAACTCACTTTCTGTGTTTTGAGTTCTTTAATTATTAAACTTCTAAGTTATAACTGTTGATACCTTATTTCTTAAGAAAAAGAAGTACATTTTGCAGCAACTCCTGTTCATTTGAGAAATTAGAGCAGCTCATGAAAAATAAATGACCAGGTAAATATGAACTAAAAAAAAAATCACAGCATCAAACACAGATGAATCAAAGGTTGATGTGTATTTCACTCCAGAGCTTATACACCAGCTGCATAGATTTAAAGTAAGTTGAATTTGTTTTATTAACACAAATATATTTATTAAAAATTAGCACAACCTAATTTTTAATAAAATCAATACTTATAGAATGAAAACAGCTTCTTCGCCTGACCCAACTAACTTCAAGTATGTTTTACTGCTAAATGAAAGATTTAATTCTACTTCCCTAAAAATACTTTAAAACAGTGTTCTTGCCATGTTCACATTTCTCAGCTTAGAAATCACATTGTACATTTCAGTTCACCAGCATGGTACTCGTTGGTGAAGTTAGATATTCCTTTAGCTGAGTGTATAATGCATATGTAAGCACTTAGGAAAAAAGGACTTGGGAAGTTTTTACAAGAAGGACTTTTAGAAGAAAGGGACTACAGATTTATTTGGTTAGCGTGAATTTCATTTTGTAAAAAACACACGCTTCATGCTTGGCAATTTACCACCACATTCATGTTGTATTTCCACATAAGCTTTTAATATATTCATTAATTCCAATGAGGATAATCACCTGGATTATGATAAAAGTCTTTTAAAAGGTTCATAATGAAAAAAAACTACAAGTAACAAATGTTGCAAAATCAGAAAACTTTTTACACACATTGTAGTTTAAATCATCTTATTTTTTTAACTGTTATAATAATTAAGTTTATTGATCCATTTTAGGTACACATAATCATCACATTTGTCATAGAGAATTTGTACATGTACATTATATATTTTGATGATTTTATTTTTCCCATTCCTTTTCTCCTTGAAAGAGAAAAAAATCACTCTTCTAGGAGTAAGTTTTAGGTAACAGATCACCTTAACCACTGTAACTTTTATCTTTTCTATTTTTCAGTTGCTCTAGGTATAGTTAGTTAAACTTCTAGGGTATCTTTTGTTTTGCTATTGTAGTTAAAAACATGTCTTTTTCTCTAGGAAAGCATTTAACTACCAGCTGCTGGGGCTAGTGGATATAAAGAAAATTGAGACCTGGGATTCAGGCCAGCTGCCCTTGAAGCTTAGCAGGATCTGAAGCATAGAGAGGCAAAACAGAATCGAATGGAAAGTGAAATGAACCACTCTTCAGCTTGGCCACTTCTACCTTGATGGGTCGGTTCCATCCCACCTGGACCGTCCTGCACTACATATGCTTCAACATGTTTGCCAGTTATTCTCCAATAATGGGTCTTTATTCCAGTTCCAACTGGAACTGGATGTCGATGGTGTCCTATTGTTAGTTTCCACAGACACCCTATTTCCACACTTCTCCAAAATAATTTTAGGGCTGTAATTCTACTGGGTTCATTTTGGGTAAAAAATACATTGGACAATCAGGGAGATAATCCAGAGGGAGGATAAGAGGAAAACGGTCATGTCCCTAGCTCACAGATAACACAAAACTCAGTCATTGTTACAGCAAAAAGTGGAATAATCAATTCTGTAACGATTTGGAACTTTGACTGAAACTAAAGCACATAATTAGACTTTTATTTTCAATTGCTTTTTGGTATGTAAGCAAATAAAGGTCAAGAACTAAAATTCTTTTTAAGCAACTTATGAATTTGTGAAGTACTACCCAATATATTATTCTGAACAATAATCAATTGATTGTGGGTTGTTTTCCCCAAAAAACAGACTTGTTCTCATCTCTTCGTTTTGAGATTTCCATAGTTCTCTGTGAACATATAATTGATTTAAAGTTATATTAAATTATCATTTGCCTACAAGAATATTGAAAAAGAATATCTGAACAATACCATAGTATCCCTGTGCAACAAATGTTCCAAAAAAAAGTATTCTTTTTTCCCCAAAGTTCAAATCAAATCATGATTCCAGCTTAGAGGCCAGAATGTTGTATATTACATGTGTGAATCTGTAATTAATTCAGAGTACTCGCATAATTTTTGAATAGGTGAATATATACAAAGATATCAACTAAGAAAAAGTTTCCACAGTAGTAAAGAACTACTAAGAATAAAACATAGCATAAATATTGGAATTTAAAATATATGTCCAGAACTTCTAGCAGCTTGGGGATAGGATATCACACAAACTTCTAGTATGTCGCGTACATGGACAGTGTCCATGATGCTTACTGGTGGCCAGGTGTCACTTGTGGGACTGAGATACTGCTATTTCCTTGATATCCACCCTGTAGACCTAGACAGAATCATGACCCATAGGGTGCAAGCGAAATCAATTTGTAGAATATGCTGATGGACATATTCTGTTGCTGTATACAAAAGAGTAGTTGGAAGACTGCTTTTTTATACCTCTTTTTCTCCTGTGTTTAATTATTTGCCCTATTTTGTGGGTTCTTTCCATTCTCCTTTACGGAGTTGTAGTCATTTTGATCCTTCTCTAGAAAAACTTTTAGTAAATTATGCAGGGTTGGCTTTTTCATCATGAAATTCTTGAGTTGTTCATTGTCCTGGAAGTATTTCACTTCTCCATTGAACTTGAAAGAGAGTTTTGCAGGGTATACCAACCCAGTCTGGGTTGGAATTTATTTTCTTGCAAGACTTGAAGTACTTTGCTCCATGCTTTTCTTGACTTGATGGTTTGTAAAGAGAAATCTGCTGTTATTCTGATGGATTTTCCTTTAAAAGTGATCTGTTTCTTTTCTCTAGCAGCTTTTACTGTACTGTTCTTGAGCTGAATTTTTGGGATCTTGGTTATTGTATGTCTGGGTGTGGTTTTAATTGGGTTGATGTTACTTGGAGTTCTATATGCTTCAGTTACCTGAACACCAAATTGTTTCCCCATATTTGGGAAGTTTTCTGCTATTACTTCTTCCCATATTCTTTTTATATCTTCTGTACAGATTCCTTCTTTCTCACTGATGTCTATTAGTCTTACATTGTTCATCTTTGCATCATCTTGCAGATGTTGAATTATTTTTTCTTGCATCCTAGTTGTTATTAAGAGACTTTTTCTTACCTCTTCACTAGATGCAATAGTGTCTTTAATGTCTGAAAGTCTACTTTCACTTTCATTGAAACAGTTTTGCCAGCTTGTGATTGAGGTTTTAAGTTCCTATATAGCACTTTGAATCCTCTTCATACATTCTATTACTTTCCTATGTTGCTCATTTAAGGATTCCATCATTTTTCTATTCTCTATTTTTTATCATTGCCTTTAGAAACACTTAGTACTTCTTTTATTATAGATATTATTTCTTTTTTTACTTCAGAAATTATTTCTGAACTGATTTCATCTATGCCTTTCTGCAGTTGCTTCTTTACTTCAGATGCTATTATTTCAGAGATTTCAGGTGTGTGATTTCCAGTTTCTTCTATGATATTGTCTCCTGTATTTGTTCTGCATGGGCTTGGGGCCTGAGAGCACATTTTGCTCCTTCTCTTTGTCATTTTTTATAGCCTTGCCTTCTGACTTTTGGTTTAGAGCTTTGGTAGAGTTCTTACCTTAGCACCAGGTCTGGATCTACCAAGTTCATAGTCATCCAGGTGAGTGTGGCTTGGATCTGGCTTCTGAGCTCCACTTCTTCCTGTTGCAGCCCTTGGAGGTGAACCTGCTGTGCCACTCTGGCAAAATGTTCTGCTTTTGGATCAGCTGGGTGGATTTTGTCTCTAGTCTCTCTGCAGGGAGTTCTACAACAGTTTTCCACACTGGTTGCTGGGTCAAATGAGTTTCTGGCTGGCCCAGGGAGGTCTCACTCACACCTGGGTCTTGTCACTGGTCAAATGAGTTTCCAAGTTTTCAGCAGGCCCAGAGTGGTCTCACTGATGTGCTGGGCCTGGTTGCTGGTCGAATGAGTTTCCAGAGGGCCCAGGGAGGCCTTACTCACACGCTAGGCCTGGGTCTGGTTTCTGGGTCAAATAAAAAAAAAGTATACTTCTTAGAAATCTGTAGTGATATAAAAGTTAAAGAGAAAAGGCCCTCATTAGGAGCTATGAAAGGCATTCTACTCCTAAAGAACAACACTAGCAGTTGTCAGACAGAACAATGTAGCTGCATCAGTATCTATGTAGAACCAAACACATCAATATAGGAATGAGCATGACAACTCAGCATCAATAGAGTGCACAAGCATATGGAACTTTCATCAATTACCTAAAATTGTTCCTCTTGGAAATACGATGAATATGTATATATTATGTGATCAGAAAGAATCTCAGAACAAGTACTGTGTTTCAGAAACTGCTCTTTTTGCTTTGGTGTGTGTGTGTGTGTGTGTGTGTGTGTGTGTGTGTGTGTGTGTGTGTGTTTGTAGGATCTCACTACCCAGCTTGGATTCATAGTGATCCTCCTGATTTCTGCCTCCCAAGTGCTGGGATTACAGATGTGTGCCACCATGCCCAGACTCCATGGCCAACTCAGTGCACCTCGGAGTAGAGTCAATGCAGCATGTGATGCCAGGGATTGAGCCCTGGCCCCTGTGCTCACCTAAGCAAGTGTTTGGTCCACTGAGCTATCTTACCAGCCTGCCTTGTTTCTTAAGCAGGCTCATGTTACTGGCTATCCCCAGAAGTTTTTCTCTAACTGTAAATTTCTCTTTGGGCAAAGACTTTCTCAGGAAAAAAATGTTGAGCTCCAGTGATATTTTCAAACGAAAGGTTCTGTGACTAATATGTGCATGTGTTGATGTAATAACCACTCAACTCTTGAATTAAATGGAATCTTGTTATTAGCATTGATTTTCTATCAGAAGGTAGCCAGATAGTGATAAGAAGAAGAATGAAAAAGTAACTTGGACGAATCTGCTGAAGTATTCTAAATTTACAGAATCTTGAAAGGCTCAGAGGCCGACCTGAGCATTATAGCTTACAAATTATGTAAAATGCTGTCATTGAAGTGCATGTCATCTCACATCTCCAAGAAACAAAACAGCCTCATGGGTACATACTTGGCTTTCCACTGATTTTGATTTTTTTCACTGTCACCTATGCTAGGCACATCAAAATTGCAAGATTCTGTCTAAGAATTTTCTGTATCACATGTACATTTGCTATGAAAATGAATACCACAAAACACAGCTACAAAACACTGAGATCTCTCTCTCTCTCTCTCTCTCTCTTTCTCTCTTTCTTTTGTCTTATGGAAATCACAGAATTGGAATGTTTCGGGAACTGGAAATGCATACCAAAGTCTCCACTTTCAAAAGAGAAAAACAGAAGTTACTTAAACATTGCTAAACTAGGTTGAAGATAGACTTAAAGACTTTTAAGTCTAAGACTTAAGTCTATCTTCCTTTAAAAAAGTTCATTTAGATAAATAAATAGAGGAATTTTTAACTTTAGGAAAATAATGTAAACATTACATGAATTAATAGGCCACATTAGTGATGATGCCACTGTAGCATTATTTTTAAATTTTATTAATTTTAATAAGAAAGAAATAGCAATGAGACAGTTTCAAAACACATTAGTAGGACAGCCACAATAATTAATACAATGCATATT
>PVKN010019687.1:0-16262 GCA_004027915.1 Capromys pilorides | reverse complement strand
TATGTTTAAAAGGAAGATTTCTTGCAAGATGGAGAAGTAAGATCATGTTATAGAAATGATTTTCTCTAAACACTATAAACTGGTAAGCAATTTTGCCAGCAGGATTCCCATAGCTATATAATTTTATAGGAAAATTAGTCTCTAATATTTCATCTTTAAAGGTTTTTCTCTGTTATCTTGCTTGGTATTTTTTGCACCTTGCTCCTACACATTTTAATTATTATTGTTTCCACTCACAAAGTTTCTCTGCACTAGGGTCAGCACTAATTCAAAGATATATGTAAGCCATTTGAGACTCAGCTTTAGGTACACTGCCAGCTACCTGGCAAAAATAAAAGACCCCAGAGCTTCAAGTTAGAAGTAAATTAACTAAATTTAAGAGTTTTGATGATTTTTAGAAGCCTTTAGAAGCCTGCATGTTAAACTCTGGTGATTTTTTAATTCTCAGTGGAAATGGTGATGGCATTCACTAAATCACACCAGTTCAAGGTACAGCACAGTGTGGGTGCGATATAATCAAAGTGCCAATAAATTCCTATTTTGCTAACATCGTCAAAATATGTTCTTATAAATCAAAATATTGTCAGACTCCAGGACAGTTTTCATTTACACTTACTGAGAATATAAATACACTTCATCTTACACAATATTCACATTTAAGTTACACAGAGAACATGCAAACGTGAAACATTAAATACACTGTTACGGTAATGGTCGAAACATTTGTACAAGCTACAGTGTGTTACCTTGCCGTGTTGTGCTGAAAGGAGATATGCCTCACACTTTAAGTTTCCTAGTATATCTGAAATAAAATTACATAATGTCTTTTAGGCTAAATCTGAAATTTCACTTTTTATGTGGCACAAGTCACAAGGAATAGATGAATCAAATCCATTTGGGGACGGTGTTTTTAGACATTTGGCTCAGTAATACAATCTCAGCAGTTCCCCAAGAATCTGGAACCTTGTCAAGATTAAAATTATTATTTCATGTGCCTGGGCAACTTTTTAAGAAGTGACTAAATCTTAGCAAGTGTTTCTGTTAAACATAAGTAGACAGATACTCTCCTCCTAAGCAAAAGACATGCTGTTGTAAAAATTATCTCTTAGTGTTACAAACTTCATGTAAAACTGATTAAAATCTCATTCTTGTCATTGTGTGGGTGCTTTATTAAATGAGAATATTTATAACTAAATTTTCTTAAATCCATTGAAATTTTAAGTAATGAGTAGCAAAATAGTATTATGTTTTTTCTAAGAGGCTAATGTATTTTAAAGAGCTATAATTTTCCATTTATTTTTGAGTAACAGTGAATAAAGATGCAATTTGGTGCCATCAGAAGTCGTGACAGAATTATGAAGAAATGGAATTTTTGCATACTTCAAAAGTTCAGTTTATAACTAATATAAATTCGTTAAAGTTTATAATTGGTAGTAAATTTAATTTCTACCACAGTTACGAGTAAAATGGCTAAGAGATTTAAATGTTTTAGTACAAAAAGTAAACACAAAAGACATAAATGGAGCAAACGAGGCAGAGAAGCTCCAGGGCATCTAGAAAACAAGGAGCAAAGTGACAGAAGTAAATTTTCCCTTATTAGCAATTTAAATGCAAGTGGGTTAAATTCTCCCATCAAAACAGATGATCAGAATGATCCAACTAAAGATGGTGTATGAAACATTTATTTTAGATCCAAACTCACAAATAGATCGGAAGTAGAATGCCTTGTCATGTCTTACAACCTTTACAGTGAAAAGTGAAAAGCTGCTCCTAAAGGACAAATACTGCCTGCTTCTACTTATGAGGAGTCAAGGTCCTAGAATTAGAAAATGGAATGGGAGTTTCCAGAGCTTTGGGAAAGAAGAATGGGAATTAATACTTAATAGATACAGTTGCAGTTTTGCAAGATGAAAATGTGTCGTGGATACAAATGATAGTGATAGTTTTACAATAGTCGGAATATGTTTGATTCCATTGAACTATACACTTAAAAATGACTAACATGGTATTGTATTTGGTACAGAATCTCACTGCACAGCTCAGACTCATGGTGATTCTCCTGTTTTCAGCCTCCCCAGTGCTGGGATTATAGGTGTGCCCCACCACACTCTGTCTTGGTGGCCAGCTCATTGCTGCAGGGAGCAGGGCTGGCATGACATGTGGTGCCAGGATCAAACCTGGGTCCCAGTGCTTGCCTCAGCAGACACTTCGTCAGCTGAGCTATCTCGCTGGTCCTAAGATGGTAATTTTTTGTTTATATCTTATCAAAATTTTACAGGCTTGGTAAAAGGAAAAAATTTCGCTTACTTTTTGCATTGCTGTTTTCCTAGCAGAGTCATCATCTCTTACCTAGTTTGTGGTAGTAGCCTCTTACATGGCCTCTCTGCTTCTGCACATGCTGTATACCACATAGCCTTCAATTCATATGTTAGACTATGCCACTTAGGTCACTGTGTGGCTTCAGAAGCTGCAGTGCTTCTCCAGTTTACTCAGAGTAATGATGGGGTGGGAAGTGTCCAGTTGCTTTCCAGGGCCTGTGTGTTTGGGTTGTCATTGCCATCCTGATGTTACCTTCTGAGTTCGTTCGTTCATCATTCATTCATTCATTCATTCATTCATTCATTCATGCATGCATGCATGCATGCAAGAATTCCTGGCTTCCGCGTGCTTGGGCCTTTGCATTCCTCACTTCCTCACCTTTCTATCCTATTTAATGCATTTGTTCCTACTCAAGTGCTTACAGTGCCTTTGGCCATCTCTGTCTCTGGTTTTGTTTTTCCCCCCACTGTCTTTTTGAATGATTGAAATCTCCTTATCAGCAGTGCTAGTCTTTCTGTGCTGGACTGTTAGAGCCACAGTGACTTGTTTCACTTGTTTATTTATTTCCTCCTCCCATGTTTTTCTGTGTTACACTTGTATCCCTGTTACATAAAACAATGCTAGCAATAAATATTTGCTGAATAGGACATCAAATAAGTAAACATGCTCAACAACACTCTTGCTGGCAGAAACTTGCTGTAGAATAGAGCTGAAACAAGGTCACTTCTTTCATCTTCCTTCAGAATTTCTGGGGAGTCAGCCCCAGCCCCATTCTAGTCAGGTCCTTGGAGGAGGCTGAGCATGCCCGCCTCATTTCTCTGATCTTGGCAGAGTCCAACTGCAAGAACAAAATGGTTGCAGTGAACATTTTATTTCACTCCAGTGCCCAAATAATTGATTATTTTGGTTAACTGCATTTTCTAATTAAAATCATGTTAAAGGTTAACTGGGGATCACTTTCAACTCATTACTGAATATCAGAGAACAGTGTTATTATTTAATTACCCATTTTTAGTAAGTGCAGTGTATTGAATCTTATTTGACCTTCATATGAAAAGTTTACCTGGTCTGCACGTTTTTCAGAATATGACTTCCTGTTCATTCAAGAGATACTTATTTAATCTATATGATAGTCACTTCGCATTTGACTCATGAACATAAAAATGACTGTCAAGTCCCTCGATAAGCAGTTGTCTTAGTGAGATCTTACGCAAGGATGGGGCAAACCTTGGGATTGCATTGAATACATTAAAGGCTCAAGTCAAATGTTTTTAATCAATTTTCATTAAAATATAGAGACTATGTTATGAAAATAAATAGGTAAAAATAGACAGTGACTTAGAACAGCACAACAGAAAGACTAAGAGTATGCTGAGAGGACCAGAGGTGTAAGTCAACATAAAGTGTATTCTGTGGAGTCCTCTTAATAGAGAAAACTTAATCCATAGGGATATCTGTAACCTGCTAGCATTGTAGGTCTGGAATCTTTCTTTGCCTGTAACTTTTTTTTTTTTTTTTTTCTGGAAAGAAATCTGTAAGAATGCAGTGCAGTTGAAGGGGAGCTGGGAAGTACTAAAGAAACTGTGGCCAGACAGGGTACTGAGAAAATGGTAGTTTAAACCAGATAGACCTCAGTGTTGGTCCCTGCTGCTCTTTCATTCCATGATGCTCGGTGAAGAGTTTCCTGAACACTTTCCCACTGTGCGCAGCTGCAGTGTGATTGTACTGATGCGCTGTGTGGTTTCATGTGGGATATGTGGACAGACCTAGGATGGCACCTGCATGTGTCACCTTCTACAAGCATAACCACAAAGTTAATAGTAACTTCTTCCCCTCCCTCATGCGCTCTTCCTCTTCTGCCTGCCCTGCCACCTTCTCCTTTGTTCAGTAGCACTCTCAGGGGTGTATAGGGTGTCAAATATATGCCAAGTTTTGGGTGTGAGATAAATCAATCCTTGGAAGAGTTCTGTTAACATCATTTCTGAGTGACGAGTGATTATGACATTAATAGACAAAATGAAAGGATTAATGATTGTTAGTAATATTTTTTGTATTGAGCAATACGTATTAAGCATTTTTCTCTGATATTATCACTTGAGTTCATCTATTAGTATCTCTGGAATAAGTACTAATCAGGGGAAGAAATTGATGTACAGTAGAATTGAGGGTCACATAGGTATTTGCTGATACTTTGAAAAGAGGAAAGATGAGTGATGTTTTGCATACTGAGTGTTAATTTACAAACACAAATTTTCATCCTTATGTAAATACAGTTCCAAAACATTCTTCTTGGCCTACCAACTTGCTCAGATGTTTGGAAGATGTGATTGAGAATTGTGAAGTGTTCTATATTGGAAAATGAATATTCTGCATATAATACTAAACCAAAAATGAACAAGTTTATGTAAGCCATGCTATTTTGGTATTTTATTCATTAGACCTTCACTTTTTGTCACATGCTACTTTGTATTAAAGCGTATGAGTATACCTTCCAGCAGTATTTATTTCCTACATTCCCATCTGAAATCTTGTCTCAGAGCTAGAATTGCTGCTGCTAATATTTGAGGATCTAACATTTTAATTATATGTGCTGATGAAATGAGGGTAAATTGTCTGCTTCCCCACTTGGATGTGTTATTTTCAAACAGAATTGTCTAATAAACATGAAGTTCTGCAGCGTACTTTCATCTACAAGACAAATTGTGTAACATGAGAATGGAGATCATGTCCTTGTTGGACTTAGCTCACCTCATTTTTCTTTCTTTTAGAGTAAAGTGTTATATTTGACCTAATGGAAAATTATTAACTTCATGGTATTAGAAGAATCCCAAAGTTTGCTATTTAGAAGATTTCTCAGTGGCAGAAAACTGTAATATTTTCTTGGTTCTACTTTAGGAATAAATAGAATCTAAGAAAAAAGATGATTATTTCTTTCTCTAACTTGGTCACAATTTAAATGTAAGAATAATTTTAAGTCAAAATGGAATTTATACTTTAAGGTAAAGTTTAAATAAGGAAATTTAATGTCTACAGTGGCCAATAAAAATGTTGTTTACTTAAATCCTCATTTTTAAGATCACTTCTGATATCTTTGATTGTCTATCTTCAAATGTTGAGACAACTTTTTCCTTCATATTTTCATCGTAATCCTGCAGATGACTTTATCACTCCTAAATGATCACGTGTCCTGGACATCTTTTTTTTTTTCCCCAGTGTACATTTGCCAAGCTAGTCAAATAATTATCAGATTTACTATAGCCTTCAAAACTTTCGTCATAAGTTGATTGTTAAAATGTAAGCTTTTGGTTGATTAAAAAATATGTAAAGGTGGGGCTGCTCCCAAATAGCTCAGCGCATTAAAGCACCTGCAAGCAGGCTTGGGCTGAGGGTTCGATCCTCAGGTTTACCATGCTGGCCCCACAACCCCTGCCCTGGGCATGCTGGGATGGCAGTTGAGACTGGGAATGGTAGCTCGAGCCTGCAATCCCAGCTCTTGGGAGGCTGTAAACAAGCGGATCACAATGAATCTGATCTAGTAGTGAGACTCTGAACACCCTGTGGATCCTTCCCTGAAAAAAAAAGTGTAATGGAAGATACAAAAAAAATCTTAAATTTACTAGATGTGAAACATTTTTCTTATCATTTTTGTATTTGGATCACAAATGATCTAAGGTTACTTATATTAATTCTGTACCTGAATGATCTGGTATAATTTTACATCAGTGACATTGCTAAGATCCTGTTACTGTTTTAAGTACACATACAACTGTTTCTCACTACATCCTAGGAGCTAGATGGAAAACTGCATTAAATTAACATAAAATTTTGCAACCCAATGATATGTTGTCTCAATAGACAGATATTTCTACAGTCCTCTTCACACACATCTACTGCTTGAAATTACAGTGGGGCTTTATTTTCCCCATACACATCAATGGAAGAGAGAACATCAGTATTCATAAAAATTGAAAATTATGCAGCAACACTCTCTTTATTAACCTTATCTTTTTGATGTGAACTTTTCTGTTTTTGTTAACCAAAAAGAGCTATGTGGGAATAGCTTGTATTATGCATTTTGAAAACAGTTCTATAAAGAAAATAGTTTTGTATTATATGACTACTATTCATGAATATAAGAGAATCAAGACCTAGTGGTGAAGTTGTATAAACAGACTCATCCATACTGGGCTGTGTCTTGGCAGTGTTAGGGCAAAGCCTAAGCCCTGCAGGAGGTGGGAGTTGTACACATAAAGTCCTGACCTGTGTCTCTATTTCACTCTGTTTTGATCCTTGACAGTCTCACCTTTGCCATGATCATCAAAGCATGCATGTATTTGCTACTGACTCTCAATCTTGTGTGTATACTCAGTAACTTCATTGCTAGCTTCACTGACTGCGACTGCCCTAGGGCAACTCATGCTCCTCAGGCTCCAGCCCGCTGCCACTTCTTCCCATCGGCCCATATTCTTCTAGCACTGTTGGAGCTAACAGCACACCTTTCTGCTGGTGCTGTGGGTGCCCACAGAATCTGAGTGCATCTTTTGCCTCTTGCTTTGAAATCTCAAGTCCTGTTATTGGGTCTGCAACACAGCTCAGGCCCATTCCTGTTCTTCAGCCTCACTGTCCACGCTGTCTTCCAGAAGAGAGGTTCATCAACTCATGCTACCTTTCTTGCAGATTATTTTTGCAGAATTCTTTTTCCTTCTCATTTTCTTTTCACAAAATGTCTTGAATATGTGAAAATAAAATTGTTCTTTGGTGTAAGATTCTTCAGTGTTTCTCAATTGCCTAAATCTAGCCTCTGCTATTTCCATAAGAATAGCAGGTAGTACGTAGTCTTACCCTTCTGGAATTGTGCCATAAATCACTTCTGTCTTTTGGTATATTCTGGGCATGTATTGTCTTCAAAACTGAAACTTGCTGATGTTTGTATAACCAGACCCTAAATGAGATACACACATGATGTCAAGCAATTTAAACATAATGAGCCTTCAGTTAACATTCTTTTCCTTAATCTAATCTCTTATATTCTTAGTATTTTACTTTTTTTTTTTTCTTGGTAGTTTTATGGAAGAGTCTATAGGGTCTTCAGGGTCTCACTACTAGATGGGACTTGTAGTGATCTACCTGTTTACAGCTTCCCAAGAGCTGGGATTACAGGCATGCATCACCACGCCCAATCTCAATGGCCGACTCAGGACGCCCCAGGGGTGGAGCCAGTAGGGCAGGCCCAGAGATCAAACTCCTAGTGCCTGTGCCTGCTTGCAGACACTTTAATCCACTGAGCTATTTATGGGATGCTTTCTTACCCCTTTACTTATGAACCTTGTTGCTTTTTCTGCTTTTTCTTTGTCTTCACCCTAAGATAAGTAGGAGAAACTAGGGGGGCTCTTGCTCATCGCAGCTACTCAGGAGCTGAGACAGACTTAGCAGATTTCAGGTTCCAGGCCTGCCTGCACAATTTAGAAGACCTTGTCTCAAAACAAAATATAAAATTGGCAAGGTATGCAGCTCAGCTCAGTGTGAAGGCCCCTCACGTCAGTCCCAAGTACCACAAAACAAGCAAATTTACCATGACTACTTCAGGCAAAGTCTAGATGGAGGGCTTCTGGGGTTAAGAGCAGAATGTACCCGACTTGGATGGCAGTCATGAGTCAGAAGAATGCAGTAGACTGACTATACCAGACCTTTGTTGAAGGCAAGTGAGTGTTCTTTATGAGCAGGGAGCTACACTTAATGGGGCTGAGTGAGTCTGCAAAGAGCTGCTCTGAGGTGCCTGCCTAGCTGTCCAGGACTAAATAAGTGTGGCTGTGATAGTAAGCACTGATCATATTTTGACACTTTTTTCCCCATGCTTTTGAAGAAAATAAATAGGTAAATTCATACCATTTATTTTTAGATCATGTTTAAAGTGGGGGAATCATTGTGCTGAGTTCTTCTATGCTTTAAAAATATGTAAATGCTGACACTTTTCAGAGATCACACACTAGCTTTTATAATACTCATCATTGTACACTGTAGAAAGAAGGTGACCATTTGTTATCTGAGATTAAATATTCATGGGCTCTGTGAATGTGACTCAATACTCATTTTCTTTTTTATTGACAAGATTTTTTTTTTTCACAGCAAACAGACATTAAGGAATTTCATCATTTGCTCAGCTTCGGAATTACACAAGTAAATGTGGACTTGGAGTTTGACTTGGTAACATGTGAAAATCTAAGCAAATTATTCCCTGATGTTCAGTTCACTCATAGCTCATGGGAATGAATTTAAATCTTAGAAGAGAGTAAGAGTAATCCGTGAGATGTGACCTTAAAATATGCAAGCTAATGTTTATACATTTGAGCATACTGTAAACTTTGAAATAGTGTTTCACGCTTGAGGGCTTCCTCTCTACATTTTCCCTTCACATCCGTAATCATCGGAGAGCCCTGCCTGGGTCAAAGCCCTGCTCCTTTGGGGTTCCAGGGCTCCCTCCCTGCTGTTTCCTGCTGTGCCCTCAGATCAAAAATACAGAGTTACCAGTTTCCTTCAGATCTGACCTGTGTGCCCCGAGGTGACTTGGCATGTGTGAGTTTCTCTTCTGTCACCCCTGAGGAGGTGCACCTGAGGCCCCACACAGCAGCCTGGGCCAGTCCGCCTCAGTCCTCTGGAGTGAGCAGGTGCCAGAGGGGTAGTGAGCCCCACAGAGGCGTTTAGTCAGCTTCAGAGTTGACTAATTTCTCCTTTGCCATCTCCAATAACATTTTATGCAGTCTACCTCTTCCCTTTTCTAAATAGCACATTAAATGAAAATGTGCATATTGTACTAAAAAGAGTTTTTAGGCCAAATATGTGCTTAGGAATCTATGAATTTAGATAAAACAATGCTTCTAAAGAAAGATACTCAAGCCCATTTGCCTTACTATGTATAAATATTACATGTAATGAATCCTTATTATGTGTTATATGCTGTTGGGCACTTTACATATATCAGTTAAGCCACACCTAAACCCTAATGGTGAATACTTAATTCCCATTTAATAGATGGAATCATTAATAAGTAAAATGTACTGCCCTGTCAAGATACAGATTTGCTCTTGACCATGTATTAGGCTCTCATTTTGAGGCTTGATCCTACCACCACAAAACAACGACAAAAACAAAAAATCAAAAAAACACAGAGCTACAGATGTGAGTAGGCCGTATGAGTTACTAACAGTGCTAGAGAAAGCTGCTGCACGTATTTTATCTTTCTTCCCGTTTTTAACCCATATAAAGAATGTTTACTTCATAAAACCCTTCTGTGTATTCTGCCTTTTTGTAATCTTTGAAATTATACACCTTACTGATTCTTAACTGGGAGAGTCTGCCTGCTAGTATTTTTCAGTTTTGTATTATGTATTATGTCAAGTTGTGTATTGTGCGTGCCATTTTTCTTATTTTGTGTGCGTGTGTGTCACAAGGGTCGAGTTTGCTGCCTAACAATGCAAATAACCTGCCATCACTTCTTCCTTCAGAGTTACTTAGTTTATGGCATAGTCCTAACTGTGAACTATGGCCGATTTTACTTTGCGCAGACCTGGACAGGATTAGCTTGTACTTCCATTTCCTATAAATTTAGAAAAATTTCCTTGAGATAAATTTTAAAGGAGATGCAATTCATTCCTGAATGGGATAATCTTAAATACATGACAATCCTATTGCTTAATGTATTTTTAAAAATGCATTTCAGAGGAGTAATTTTAGGTCTGTGATGTGAAACATAGATACCGACGGCTTAATGTAACAATGGGTTCATCTAGTTTATGTCTTGTCCTAGAATCAGACAGGAAAACTTACGTGTGTTGACTGTATGCACAGGAAGGGGCAGGTTCTAGTGTAGTAAGTCCTTGAATCCAGTACTGAGGAGAGGAAATCAAGCCCGGGCTGAGGAATGTCCATTACTCGCTCAGCATCAAGGCAGTTGTATGTGCGTCCTCAGTCTAGTGTCCCAGTGTCAATGTACTCCTTTGTCTACTGCTTGATAACAAAACTTGCAGCTGTATCCTGGAAAGTAGGGGACAGCAAAGGTCACCCAGAGACACTCAAAGAAGAATTTTCCTGAGGGAATTGAGATCAAATTATGATCAGGCATGAATTATAAGGATTATTTTTGCTTTTACAAATATGATAAAGACAAGATAGAGGCCTATCCATTGCCTACAGAACTATAAATTAAAATCATTAACACTTTGATTTAAAGTCTGCTTTATCAAAATTCACTGAGTCATCAAACTAGGGATACTTCTGTGGCTTAGGGCTGAATGCTGAATAAGACTGAGTAGTTTTGGGAAAAAATTAATATTTTAAAGGAAATTAAACAAAAGCCTGGAAGGAGAGGAACCAACATTTTTTATTTGTGTTCTTAGAAAGTTGTCCCTTTGGATAAATGTTCTTAAAAAAACACCAGCTATCCGTGCGTGGCAGAATACTGTTAGGAGGAAGGGTGGCAGTCATGGCTTGGTGCTCAGCCCTGAGACAGTGCTGCTCTCCATGAAAATGACTGGTCGTAGGGTCCGATAGCATCAACTGAACAAAGCTTGCTTTTTTAAAAATAAAAATTAAATCAGCTGTCCTATCTTCTGCACTGTTCATGTTATACTGCGCAAGCCCTCTGTGTGTGTTATAATTTCTAAAAACTCTGGGTTTTTGTTATTGTTTTGGTTTTTATCTTTTGGAAAATAGTCTTTTTGCTCTTATGTTATTTTTTGTTTCTTTTTTTTAGTACAAAATAGTATTAGAACAAAAAAATACAAGTGATACAAAATTTCACTTAACAAAATAATACAAATTTCACAGTATTTGTTGTAATGTATAATGTTTTGAAAATAGAAAATGAGCATAATTCCTGTACCAACTGTCACCACCCACATGATGGCAGCAAAAATGCTGTCAGGGCCATTGTGAAAGGAGGCCTTGCATCCCCCCAGTGACCAAACTGGAGTGTGTTAGTGAGCGAGCAGCCCCAAGCTGCTGGATCCAGTCTACGTTTTCCTCAGACGGGTGTATTTCTAAGACTCTGACGGTGCTGATCTGTTTTTACCATGAATTAAAAGGAAGAAAACTAGACGCATCTGATCTCAGTGTTACTTGGGCTAGCCACAAAGCTCCTGCACATTTCCTTCATTTGCACATTTAATCCTGTGGTATTAATCCTGTAAAACATCACACGTGAGAAAGAATGGGTTTGTGTAGGTTGGCTTGCTTGGCATCCACTGCTAAGACGTTAAGTGTAAGAGAAGGTCTAGCATGGGCTTGCACTGAGCACAGAGAATCACGAAGCAGGCGTCTGCTTCAGTGGCTTTCCCGTGTATCTAAGGCTGGTTTCCCTTTTCCTTTCCACTCCCTGCACCTCTTTCCTACCTTCTTTCTTCCATTTTCCCTCCCCTCTTCCTTCGCTTTCTTTATTCCTGATTTTCTCCCTTCCTCCATGTATTTTTTCCTTTTTATTTGGGGCTGTGACTTTTACCAGGAACTTTTTTTTTTTTTTTGGTGAGTAAGTTTGCGCGTGCCACATCTGATTACAAGTAGAGGCAAAAGACTACTGTCACATTCTTACAAAGCGTACTGCTCATGTTATACTGGTTAATCCTTACGTTTACTCTCCGCAAGCTAACTTATTCAATGAGTATTTGTTGAGCACAGTACAGTATGCAGGGCAGTGGAAGCAACAATACCAGTAGCAATTCTTGCTTTTCAAATGCTCACTTTTTCTTAGAAGAGCTTTCAACTGCTGAGGTACAGGGAGAGGCAGGCCCTGCAGTTTGGACCCTGAGGCAGTGTCTGGGAGCCTCTCTTCACGATACTGGAGTGGGGGGGAGCGCTTTCTGGGAGGCCCTAGAGGGCTTGACAGAGGAGTGGGACTCTCCAGGGTGGGTGGCAGAAGTGCCTCTCAGGCGCTTTGCTGCTGTCTTCTGGTGGTGGTTTTAGAGGCACCTTTGTTTTGATTTGTCTCAGTGGTTCTGATGGGAGCTGTTCTACTCCACATGCCCCACTGTGATTTGTTTTGGTGCTTTGTACTTGTTTGAGGCTTCTTGTGACTATTTTCAGTCACGTGATTCTCTGTGCTCAGGGCAGTGCCAGGTTTATAAAAGTCAGTGGGTGACACTGAGATAGATCATCTGGTTTATGTACACACTGTGGGCCTAGTTTTTTTTTTTTTAAGTTACAAATACTAAAAACGAGACTTTGGTTTATAGTTAGGGAATAGACTTTCAGGAGAGGATGCTGTGGATTTCGCTTTATTTGTCTTTTGGCTACAATGAATTAAAATTATGCCCAAAGATAATCTGATCACACCAAATTTATATTAGTTTCCAGAGTTGACTCTTGCAGTAAATCTGGTCTGTAAATGTTAGCATAAAGGATAGGTCTTAACCAATTTACTGGGTTTTGTGTTTACCCTGAAGTTTGCTTGCTGCGGAGCGTCTAACATTTCTCCTGTATCCTGCAGGGCACACATGGCTGTGCCTGTTTATCTGCTCCCGGTGCCAAAAGGGTAGCACCTGTCTGAGCTTCACTTTATCCTCATGCACGCAGGCTTCTTGGAGCTCAAACAGATGCTTTCGTCACTGCCTGTTTGGCCTCCAGATACTGGAGCCAGGTAGAAAAGGCAAAGAATTCCTAGTGAAGAAGAAAATATAATGTTACTGGCTGGATCACAGGTGCACAGAGCTCTTCCTGAGGAGATGGTGTGGGTGGCTTAAGGGTTGCAGCTGGCGTCCCCCTCCTGCCACTGCACTGTCCACGTGATTCCAGAGCACACTGTGAGACAGGTTTGAATTCCTAGGTTTGAAAGAAATGTGTGAGTTCTTCCTGACATCGCACCCCTCTGAGACTTCCTCTTCCTGTGGGACACCGTGCCTGGCAGGCTCTCCTGGGGCATCCCAGGACTTCAGCTGCATTTCCCGCCCCGAGGGAAGAGAGAAGCCCGGATGGCAGGGATGGACAGAGCAAATCACCCAGCAAGGAAACATCTAGAGACCAGTGAGAAGGAGTAGTTTTCTCTTTTTCCATCTCTTACAGTGTGAACTGATAATGTAATGTTTGAAATCCTAGGTTACTAACATGTTTGGTAATATTCAGCAGATGTGGGGATGGTCTTCTGCTTAGTACAACATTTCTGAAAAAAGGTAGTGCAAAACCTTGCACTTCTTTCCTGCCGCACCATCTCCCAAGTGCTTGAGTCTCTAAGGTAGATCTTCCTAGGAAATGGGAACAATACAGGGTAACCATCTGAGCTCCCTCAGCAACAGCCAGGGGATACCTAGAGAGACAGTGCTGAGCAGAAGCTAGTGAGAGGGTTTGAATAACCCAGAACAGGGTCAGCTGACTGGCCTCTGGTGCAGTGTCTGTTGTAAGCATTTTTCCTGGCAAGATGTCTAAATCACAGCTGGGGTGTAAACTTGGGCCTAAGTATACCGCCCTTTACAGTAGGAATCACTCACATCATGTGAGTTAAGGCAAAGGTGGATTTGTTGAAAAAAAGTGTAGGAGCTTTTTCTCAACATTATGCAAGCATATGTTTTTGCCTCCACCTCTGAGTCTGTCTGCGGTGTTTCAGAAGTTAGCGTTGCTATGGTTGTATAGAACTGTTAACTTTTATTTTTTAACCTTTTAGTTAAAACTGGAACAGCAAAGATGAATCTTATTTGTTTGTTGCTGAGGTACTGTTTCTGTGATCTGTTTCATGCTTAATTATGAAATATGGAAAAAACAAGAGACACAAACATGATGCATAGCAAGGCTTTCTTTGGATCTCTATATATATAATGGCATGTAGACTTAGGCACATATCCTCCTTTGTTTTAAGAATATAAACTCATTTTTGCATGTATGAGACATGTCAGTAAGATGAAAAGCATATTGATAGAGACTATTTTATAGGAATGTAAATCTGAAAAAGTTATGAAATCCATATTTCTACCATGATGAATATGTAAGCACATTTTTAGGCTTTTTGTTAAAAAACCCATTTGTCAAGTATTTACTTAAAAGTGAGACTTAATACAGTAAGGAATAGCAGTGAAAAAAAGCAATAAATAAATAAACTTTAAATAATTCCTTTGTGGGCAGGTGAGATGGCTCAACAGTCTAAAGTGCCTGCTTAGGCAAGCTTAGGCAACCACAGGAACTGTGGTTCAATCCCAGCACCACATGCTGCACCAGCCCCACCCCCAGGGCAGGCTGAGCCAGCCAAAATTAAAAAAAAAATTCCTTTCTTTAGATCATTTGGGAAAGTGGTAGTCCAAGGGATAATCTTGGTGTTTTGCTGGCTTGGAGAGGAGATAGAAATAAGGATGTCCTGAGGAAAGCTTGAAGGGCCATAGAAGGTATTTTTCTGTTCCTGGGAAATGTTCTTTCTTACTAATCAGTGATACTTCGAGTGGTAACCATTCACTTCTTCCCTGTGGGTATAGTTAAGGAGAAATGCCATGATGATTCTCATGGGTGGGGCGTGCCTGTGGAGTCTCTCAGAAGAGAAATGTGGTGGAGAACCAAATGAAACAGATGACTAGTTTATTATTTTATCAGCAACACTGCCAAGTCCAGGCTGAGGGTCTTTTGTTGACTTCCAACTTTGCAGACTTAGGAAAATATTTCTAAATGGAATGGAAGAAAAACAGAAAACACGACTTTCTCAGTTGAAGGCGGTGGATGGCATCATTGCCTGGTGGAGGAGGCTGGAGGGGAAAGGATGTCAGGAAGGGAAAGGGACACACCGTGCAGTGGTCAGCCATTAAGAAGACGCATTTCAGTGTCAGATTTCAATTGGCCTCTATCTGTTGTCAGAGTGGGTGTCCCTTCCCTGCGTGAGTCAGAATGTTGAGCCCCCAACACCAGTCTTCGGAAGATGAGTGTTCTTGGAAACAGACCATAAAAAGGTGATTAGATCAAGGTGTTGATGGTGGGTCCTGACCCAGTCTGCATGGCAGGTGGCCCTGGCCCAGAGGTGGGGGACCGTGTGAGGACACAGCAGTTGGCCATCATCTGCAGGCCCTGCGCAGAAGCTGCAGAGAATCCCCTCTGGCAGACAGACGGTCCAGTCTTGACCTTGCAGCCTGCAGGACAAGAAGCCACATTTTTGTGCAGTCAGCAGCCCATTCCTTGCTAGTTTGTTTTGTTGCCTATAAAGTATTATGTTGGACTTTGGTGAAGTAATTGCACTGGAGAGCAGTGAACCCTTCAAACAATATGAAGTAGAGCAATGGAAGGAGGGAGGAAGCCTGGTGCAGCAGTGCCTGCCTCAGTAGTCCAGCCATGGGGGAAGTGGAGGAAGGATGTCCCTGGAACCCAGGGCTTCTTGACCAACTTACCAAACTAAGGAGACCCTGCCTCAAAAAATGAAGCAAACAAATGAAAGGCAAAAGAGGAGGGCAGTGACTGTACTGTCTATAAATGTGCTAGAAATCCTTGAGTTATGTGTAAAATGGATGAAGATTATGGTATGTGAATGTGCCTCACTTAAATCTGATTGGAAAAAGGGTGATTACAGCTAAGGATAAGGAGCTTATTTTAATACAAAATTATGTAAACATTAAAGGAATTTTAGTTATAATTATGCCAAAATCTGGAATTAACATATAGACTGAGAAAATAAATTCTGATCAGTAGGGAGGAGGGCAGTGTAAAGGGAGAAGAGGAGAATGCATGCTTTCTCTTACACCTCAAGATGAGCAGGAGGCTTTGGAGGGAGCTTTCTGTTATTTCCAGGCAGAGATGCTCACTCCACTTTTTTAATTTATAACTAGCAACTGATTTGCCAGGAGGAGAAGAGGAGTAGGATTCATATGTATCGCCAGTGAACAGGGGAGCGAGCAAAACTTTGAAATGTGACTGGGTTGAACAGATGACTGAAAGATATAAAAAAATTTAGGTCCACACCAAAATTTAGTTGCTTTCTTTTCCTTTTTTTTTTT
>PVKN010019686.1:0-16267 GCA_004027915.1 Capromys pilorides | reverse complement strand
CAGTGAGGCACAGGAGGAAAGTGCAGACTAGCAGGAATTCTATTTGTTACAGGAGATAGATTATATATGTGAGTTCTTAGGATAACTTCTGTCCAATACATTGAGATCAACATTACAGGATTCTTTTCTCTTTTTTGCTTTGAAAGAGAAAAAATTAAAATAACAAGAAAACAGAGTTTTAAAACAGGCTAGTAGGGGAGTAATTAATTAATACATTGTATATTGTTATATTCATAATAGTTGCTCAGAGTGGAAGATACAGGTATAAAACATTCAAACTACATTAGCACGGATCTTTCTTCTCAATTAATGAAGGATTATTTTCATTTCAGAAAATCTTTCCCCCTCTCCTCTGTTTACTTAACAAGTTTCCACTGCAAAAGTGTCCCATTGTCCCCACCTTTTGAGACTGATGCTCAAAGGAGTCCAACAAAGCCACTGTTGAAAGCCAAATGAATGAATCCTGTTGCCGTCGTGAATGGCTGGTTTTAATATCAAAGTGTGCTCCTTATTCTGGAAAAGTATCTTCTCCTGAACTTTTCTGGAATCCAAAGGCAGCGACAATTTTGTGTCTTCTGGATGCCTCCTTGACAGTGATTGCTCTTACTCTTTGTGTTTTTGTAGCTTCAGATATTTACTAGATTAACTAGAGTTTCTGTTCTGCCTTTGACACATTGGGGTGATTTCTGAAAGAAGTAGAAATAGATGCTAGGCTTTTCTTTACTATGTTAAGAGCTTTACCGTGTTTCACATGTCATGTTTCAAGTGCTGTGAAAGGCATGCTGAGTAGCCACCTACCTCAGGAGCTGGCAAACTGCGGCCCATGGATAGTCTGGCCTATTTTCTGTTTTTGCAAATGAAGTTTTATTAGAACACGTATATTAAAAAATTGGTCCCCTTTAATTATAGATCATTTTCTTATAATTTCTTCTTTTTTCTTCTTTTCTTTTCCTTTTGTGCTACCAGGAATTGAACTCAGGACCATGTGCTTGCCAGGCAGGCATTGTGCCACTGAGATATATCCCCACTCTTAATTCTTTCTTTTCATTTCATCCAGTTGAATTACCCGTTTATCCTTGTCCACACCCCCTGTTGCCTTAAACTATGGGAGCTTCATCCTCTTGTGTTTATTTTAGTATACTAAGCTTTTGCTGCCACTTTCCTCTGGAATCTAGAGTGAATGACTTTCCTTCGAGTTGTGTGCTTTTTGTTTTATTCTGCAATATTTTTATAGATTTTATTCTTGTCTATTTCTTTTATCATGAAACAGTACAAATACATTCTAAAGACTTAACAGAGAGGATACTTAACTTGCTCTTTACCTCTCATTCCACCTGGGGAGGGGGGCGCTGAATTCTCTTCTCAACTTAACAATGAGAATAAAGATTAAGGTAAACTAACCCCAGTCCAATCTACTTTCTACAGATATTTTATCTCTCTTCTACTATGATACAAAACCATGTTGGGGCAGGATAGACTGGGATTGGAACCCATGTTAATTTAATTAAGGTTTTGAGCCCTTAAAATTCCACTGTAGTAAATGAGACCAGACTAATTCCTTTCATTTATTGAGGCAGACAGTAATTGGATAAGAAAATAGGGAATGAGCTCCAATAAATTGGTATGGAATGACATAAGTCAAACTACTAATAGTTCTTCACTCTGATAGACCCCTAGAGTTCGGAATGGTAATCAAGAGAGACTTCAGTCATAGGCACGTTGGTTGACCCAGTTGTGGTGGTGCACCCCTGCAATCACAGTACTCTGGAGGCTGAGGCAGGAGGGTTGCTGCAAATTTGAGGCCAGCTTAGGCTAGATAGTAAGTTAAAACCAGTCTGAACTGCATAGTGAGACCCTTTTTCAAAAAAAATTGGCTGAGGGGCTGGGGAGATAACTCATTGGAATAAGTGCTTGCCTGGCAAGCGCAAGGTCCTGAGTTCTATCCCTGGTACTGCAAAAAAAAAAAAAAAAAAAAAGGCTGAATTTTTGTGACACTATGATTTTCTTGTATTACATGTGTGACTACAAATAAATTTAAGACAGGATAATTAATTCACAAATTTAAGCCCAAGAGCTTAAAGAATAGATTCTTTCATTAAAAATCAAGAAAATAGATAATGAAATAAGAAAGATACAGCTGCTGATTTCCTCACATAGGGATAAGATCCTGGCCAAGATTAGGTCTTTGCACTACAAAGAGAGATCTAATGTGAATTCAAGAGGGGGAGGGTATAATGCTATTGTGTGACTGCAGTGGTATGGACTGACACTATGATATTCTTGTGTTACATGTGTGACTACATGTTCTCTACACGTGTGGTTTATTTATTGAAAATTTGATTGCACATAGAACAATTGAATGTGCAATTATTCCAAAGCGTGTTTGACCATAGAAACCTTTTTCATGAGCTTCTCATTATCTCACATGGCCCTGTGGAATAAGTGTCTCCTAAAAGCTTCCCTTTGAGTTAAAGCCAGATGGAATTAATATCTTACCTATGACGGTTATGTGAGATGATTAAGGTACATGGTGGGTAGCTTGGTGTGTTTATCCTTTGTGCACCTACTTTACTGTCATCTAAGTGCTTGTTATTAATTTGCTGAATTCCTTCACTCAGCCAATTCTGCCCATGATAGACATTAGATATAGCTAGCACCACGGTGGAATAAATGTTCTCTTGTGCTAGCTTACCTTACTGAATTGTGAAAATATGTTAGTCAGTGTTTCAGCATTGAAACAAAATACCTGAAGCAAGCTATCCATGAAGAAAATAGGTTTATTTCACTCACAATTTAGTATGCTAAAATCCATGTTGTGTCTGGGTAGGACCCCATGACAAATGGTGAGTGGTAGCACACATGCAGGAGAATGATCACATCTCAAACCAGAAAATAGAGAGCTGAGTGGTGTCAGACTTAACCTTTCCTAATAAGCCTGTCTGGTGCTGAGTATGGTGGCATGTGCCTGTAATCCCAGCACTCAGGAGAATCATTTTGAGTTCAAGACCAGCATGGGCTACAAAGTGAGTTCAAGACCATCCTGAACTGCACAGCAAGACCCTGATTCAAAAAGATGATAGATGATGACAGACAGACAGACAGACAGACAGATACACAGAGATCCTATCTTCAGAACTAGTAATTGGTCACTAGGTTACATGAATGAGCACTGCCTTAGTCTTTCCTGAGGGTACACACTTAATGACTTGAGGACCTCTTACTAGGTCTCACCACTTAAATTTTCCACCACTCCCAATAGCAGCAATCTAGAGACAAGGTCTTTTACATGTGGATCCTTTGGAAACAACATTCAAATCATAACATGTTGTATTATGTGATTTCAAGGAATGGTACAACGAGGTTGATGTGATACAGTCAACCTATACATCTGGGAAATGGTGGAGCTATGATTTGAACTCAGAAAATCTGAGTCTACAACCCCTTGTTATCTAGCAATGAAGCCTATCCCGTGTAAAAACTTTACTGAATTAAATGACTGTCATCATCATTTTACACTTTGATCACAAGCACGCATAACACAACACCAGCAATCCAGAAGCTATTTTCACCACCATTATTGGATTGTTACATATGTTGGGAATTCAACCCAGTGACCTGTGTCATAATTATCTTGACTAGTATTTTTCCATTTATCTAGAATGGGAGATAACTTCTAACACAGAACTTGATTAGAGCCTGGCTTATGCGTAACCAGAGTCTTCTTGTTTCTCCTCTCCAGGTCTATGGGTTCTAGGGTGCCACAACTCAGACTTTCGGAACAGAGGCATGACAGCCTTACTGAAGGTTTCTAGCTGTGGCAAGAGCACTGGCGATGATTATGACACATATGAAGATATTCCAACATACTTACTGAGTGAAAGCCATATTGTTGAACCCAGAAGCTTCTCTCAAAGTTCAAGGCACCCTAGCACCAGGCAAAAGCAATTCATAGCTACAATTCCAGAAAATGAACTAGAGAAGACTGATCCTCAGCTTGGGGAGAGAACAGGGATGGATGAAGAACACAGTGTCTTCTCCAGTGATTTGCCTATGCTCTTTGAACAGAGTCCAACTCCACATGGGTTACGCTTATCTGATCTCCTAAAAGTCACATATGAGGCTCTTCCTGGTGATCATTTACCTGGAGCAACAGACAGTAATGAAGGCCCATCTAAAGTGGTACAGTTCAGGCCAGAGGTATATCAGAGTGGAGACACAGTATTTCCTCCTAAACCAAGTGTCCAATTAAGATTGAATGAGAACTGGGGGACAACTGCACCAGTAGAGCTGGAGAAACTTATTTTAAAAGTTTCTAATTCATCCGATAATTTAATGGGTTCACCAACAATTGTGTCAGACAACTTGACAGCAGGTCTTGGAGAGCCAAGTTCTTTAGGACGCCCCAATATTCCAGTTAATGGTCAATTGAGAACCAGTGTATTTGGCAAAAAGTCATTTCCACTGATTGGGTCTGGTAGTGAGAGAAATACTCAAGAAAGTTCCCTGGGAAAGAATATGTTATCAATGGAGAGTGACATATCACTGAAAGAGAAAATTGCTCATGGACCCACTTTGTTGACCAAAGAAAATGCATTATTCAAAGTTAATATCTCCTTGATAAACACAAATAAGACATCTAATTATTCAATAACTGGTAGAATAACTCACATTGATAGACCAACATTACTAATTGAGAATACTACATCAGTCTGGCAAGAAACTAGAGTAGAAAGAGATATGAAATTTCAAAAAATGATGTCATTAATGAATGATGAAGTGCTTGTGGACAAAAATACTACAGCTCTGAAGCTAAATCATATGTCAAATAAAACTACTTCATCAAAAAATGTGAAAATAGTTGCTGAAAAACAAGCAAGTCTTGTGCCATCAGATGACAAAAACCCAGATATGTTATTTTTCAAGATGTTTTTCTTGCTAAATTCAACAAATTGGAAAAATGCGACCAATGGAAAGAATTTCCTAAACTCTGGGCAAGAGCCTCATCCAAGGCCGTTATTATGCTTAGGATCAGGAAAGTCTAGAGAAGATCAGAAGTTCTTGTCAGACAAGAATAAAGTGGTAGTAGAAGAGGATGCATTTACAAAGGACACAGGACCCAAAGAACTCATGCCACACTGTAGAAGCATAGTTCCTTCTCACGCGGCTAATGTGAAAGAAAATGATACACACGATCAAGAAAAATCAACTCAGGACGAGACAAAAAGAAAGCAAATATTAACCCAAGAGAATGTAGTTTCATCTCAGGTGTACACAGTGACTGGCACTAAGCATTTCCTGAAGAAATTTTTCATGCTGAACACTAGACAAAACATAAGTTTAAATGAGGGGACAGATGCACCAACGCTTCTGGACACCAAATCGTTAAATGATTCAACAAATAGGGCAAAGACTCACATGGCTCATCTCTCAAAAAGAATGGAAGAAGAGGAAGCACACCAAGAAAGCCTGGGAAATCAAACCAAAGAAATGGTTGAAAAGTATGTAAGTACCAGAGAGATGCTTCCTAATCCAAGCCAGAGCATTACTGCCCAACGTGGTAAGCGTTCTTTGAAACAATTTAGATTCCCACTAGAAGAAACTGAGGTTAAAAGGGGGCTAACTGTGGATGCCACTTCAATACAAATGTCCAAAAACATGAACAGTTTGACCCAGCCAGATGACAAGGATAAAGAAAGAAGGACCATTACTCAGTCTCCTTTAATAAAGGCTCCTGCGAGGAGTCAGAGCACCTCTCAGATAAAGAGCTCTGCATCACCGACTGCAAAGACATCAGCAGTTCCAGTCACTGGACCTACAGATCTGACACGGTTCGCATCTCAAGACAGCTCTTCTTATTTTCTAGCCTCAGCTCATACTTACAGATTTAAGGGAAAAAGTCCAGTGGCCCAAGAAGACAGTCATTTCTTACAAGTACCCAAAATAAATAACCTTTCTTTAGCCATGCTACCCTTGGAGATAATCAGAGATCAAGGAAAGGCTAGCTTCCTGGGGCTAAGTGCCACAAAGTCAGCTGCATACAAGGAGTGGGAGGACACCGTCCTCTTGAAACCAGTCTTTCCTGAAACATTAGGCAAAGCTGAATTTCTTGCTAAAGTTCCCATTCATCAGGAAGACCTTCCACTTACAGAAACTACCCATGAATCTCCTGTTCACGTGGATCTCAGGGAAGAGATTCTTCTTCAGAAAACAGTAGGAACTGTAAAATGGAAAAAGACAAATGGACCTAGAAAAGTGCCTTTTCTAAAAGGTGCAACAGAAAGCTCTGAAAAGATGAACTCCAAGTTGCCAGGTCCTCTTGCTCTAGGAAATCAATATGCTACTCAGCTACTGAAAGATAAGTGGAGACCCCAAAAGAAGTCACCAAAAAATACACTTTTAAAGATGAAGGAAACCATTTTGTCTCTGCAGCCCTGTGAAAGCAATTCTACAATAGTAGAAATTAATGATGGGCCAAATAGGCTCCAAGGAGAAGCCACTTGGGCAAAAGAAGGATGGAATGGAAAATTGTGCTCTCCAAACCCACTTGCCTTGAAGCGTCATCCAAGGGAAATAACCCCTACTACTCTTCAGTCAGAAGAAGAAGACATTTACTATGATGATATTATCTCAAATGAAACCAAGAGAGGAGATTTTGAGATTTATGGTGAGGATGAAAACCAGGGTCTCCGAAGCTTTCAAAAGAGAACACGACATTATTTTATTGCAGCGGTAGAGCGGCTCTGGGACTATGGGATGAGTAGGGTCCCCAGTGCCCTAAGAAACAGGTATGACTCCACTGCTTCTTTCTTTGTCTTGCTATTGTGACTTTGAACTTTACCAGTGCTGAAATAGTAAGCTCTCAGGGCTTCCTTTCCACAGCAATCTCTGGATTCTCACTTGAGCAGGTGGCAAAGTCTAGGGGAAGCTGAGGAACAAATGAGAGATTAGATGGTAGCAGCAACAGTGGGAGTGAGTAATTGCAAGGTGAGATGTCAAGAAAGTCTGACTCTGGTGGTAGGGGAAGAAGAAAGGCTTTCAAGAGAGTGCTGGAATCATGGTCATGAAGCAGCAATGGGGTAGAAAGCCAGCCTCATCCACACAACCTTTGAGCTGCTGGAGAAATCAGGTTCTTGTGAGAGAGCTCTGGGAGAGGTATGAGGAAGAAGTATGTGACGAAGAGGTTGAAGATGTGGGGAGAGTACTTTTCCCAGAGCATAGGGGATTTAGAAGACAAAATGGGCTGATTTGAGTTTGAGGAGATCAGGAGAAGGTTGGGCAGGGGAAACAAGTGCAGATAAAGTTGGTAGATAAATGTAAGTACAATCAGCCAACGATGATTTATGGAGCACCTACCATATGCAATGGACCTGTGCTGCCTGCTGCTGCCCGCTTCTGCCACTTGATTTCTTTTCCATCCACCCCACCCTAAGCTCTTCGCTGTACTCATCATGCTTGCTCCTTTTGGCTGCTTTTGACGCCTTTGCATTCTCTGTTTGATGCCTTTGCATTGTTTCCTCTGTTGCAAAGCATCACCGTTTGACCTTCTAGCACTATCGTTTAGAACTCAGCACCCCACAGAGGGTTTCTCCAGCCACCATGGCTAGAGGAACACCCTTAGTCACTCCCACACCTCTGTGTTTTATCTTCTGAAGAGCACCATTCTGGCCCTCAGCTGATGCTGTGTGATGAAGTCACTGAAACACTTAGTGATATCACACCTGTGACAATAAGCAAACTGTCTGTGCTCCGAAATAAGGCCAGTCTCGTCAGCTTTCTACTTCATCCCATTCTTCTCCCCTCATAAAGAGAAACATAGCTCCAGAAATTCCACCCTTTCTCTCCTATATCTTCAGTTTCTCCTTATCTATTGGATTAATCTCATCTATGTCAAGAATGTTATTACTAACAACCATTCCTTCACTAGTTATCAAACTCTAAACCTTGAAGTTATACCTAACTCCTTTTTTCCTCATGCCCACATCTACTCTACCACAGGATCTTTTTTAAATTTTTTTTGCCATACCAAGAATTGAACTCAGGACCTTGCACTTGCCATGCAAGCACTTATTCTATTGAGCTATCTCCCCAGCCCTTCTACCAGAGGATCTTGTTGACTATAACTTTAAGAACAACCAGAATCTGATTATGGATTGAATATTAGATAAAATGAAAATGCACTTCTGAAATGGAAATGTGAAGATGACTGGGGCAGGGGAGCAAGGAGGACACATAATACAGCATTACTCTAGATACTGTATAATTATAAAAAAGTATATACTAATATTTTAGTTTTGGACAATTCTTTGAGGTTTTTTGGTACCAGGAATTGAACTAGGGACTGTGCATTTGCCAGGAAGACACTTGTGCTATATCTCTAGCCTGTGCTATTTTAAGTTTAACCATGAGGTATAAAAAGGAAAGCCATATTAATATGCTGAGCTGTAAAAGGCTCAAGTCAATAGCTTCTGATATTGCCAGTTGTACTGGTAACCCACTACTATTATGGACTATTGGACTATATATACAGCTACTTTCTCTTAGTTCAATGAGAAGAAAGATTTGTACTAATAGTGATTAGAAAAGTTATCATGTCTGCATGTTGTACTCTGAACAACTTCTACAAAGACAATGATATGCAACATATTGATTGTATCTGTCTTACTAACCTGTTATGAGACTGTCTCATTGCTATTTCTTTCTCATTAATATTAAAAAATTGTTTACCTATGTTCTCAAATTCTCTAACAATGTATGTGCACTGCTTCTGTAGCAATAAGTCTATTTATTTATTTATTTTTTTTGGTGGCACCAAGGATTGAAGTGAGGACCTTGTCCTTGCCAGACAAACACTTATTCCATTGAACTATCTCCCCAGCCTCTGTAGCAATAAGTGTAAAATCTAATAAAAGCTGACATCACACCTGCAGACCAGAACATCTGTGGGGAACATCTGCGGTGGCTCACACAGGTGGACTCAGCTCCCAAGCCCCACAAGCACTCAGCCCTGGCTGCTGCCTTCATCCTTGCCTGTGGGCTCCTGGCACTGCCTCTCCACAGTGTTGAGAGGGTGGGTGGGGACTGCTGCAGGTGGGTACTGCAGGTACCCATTGGGCGGTGGCTCCTTAGGGCCTGGCTGTCCATCTTGTGCTCACCTTCCTTCTGTTGCTTTTAGGTTTGGTTTCCTCCTGTAAGACCATGAAGTCGCTCAGAATTGTTAACATAGGCACTTAATAGCTATAAGCTTCCCTCTTAAAATTGTCTCAACTGTGTTCTATGCATTCTAGTATGTGGTGTTGTCTTGGAAGGTCTTTATTCTCCTTTGATTTGGAAGGATAAGTTTGCAAGATAGAATAATATAACTTGGCAGTTACTGTATTTCAGGGACTGAAATATATCATTTCATGCCATCTAGGTCTGTAAAGTTTCTGCCAAGAAATATGAAGTTACGGATTGTAGAACTGAACTATCCCTGTTATAGTTTAGATCTAAAATTTCACCCCAACGTGTAATGTGTTCAAAGGCGAGGATTTTGGAAGGCGATTGTAGCAGGGGATGCTATACTCATCAGTACATTAATCCCCTAATAGAGTCATAGCTGAATGTGCTTCAGGAGGTATGGCTTGATGAGATGGGCTGTGTCAACAGAGCCGTGACTAGAAACGGCATATGCTTGTCCCTGGCTCCTTCTCACTCCACTTCTTGGCTGCCATGGCTCATGCAGCTTCCTCCTCCAGGCCTCTTCACCAGGCTGTTTCTGCTTGAGAGCCCACCAACCATGCATCAACTGAAGCCTGTGACACTGTGAGCTAAAATAAAACTCCCTTCTTTGAAGTTGAGGGTGTTGGATGTTGTGTCTTGGTGACAGGAAAATAGCAAGTACGTTGCTTTTTATGTATTGAAAGTGACTTGACATTTTCTCTTCTGCAGCTTTCAATATTCTTTCCTTCTTCTGTATGCTGGCATTTTTGCTGTAATATGATGTGAAAAGATTCTTTTCTGGTCATGCCTGTTTGGAGTTCTAAATGCCTCCTACACATGGATGTTTACGTCTTTCTCAAGATTGAGGGATTTTTGGGGCCGGCGAGATGGTTCAGTGGTCTAAAGCGCCTGCTTAGGAGGGCTCAGGCAACTGCGGGGACTGCAGTTCGATCCCCGGCACCACATGCTGTGCCAGCCCCACCACCAGGGCAGGCTGAGCCAGCCACAAAATGAATAAATAAAGAAACAAACAAACACAACAAGCAAACAAATAAATAAATAAATAAATAAAATTTTTAAAAAAAAAAGATTGAGGGATTTTTCTGCCATTATTTCCTTGAATGGATTTTCTATACCTTTAGTCTGTATGCTATCACCCTCTTCTACAATAAACAATGTGTAATTTTGTTTTCTTAATCGTGTCACTGACTTCTTGAATTTTTTGTTTACAATTTCTTTCTTTTTCTTTATCATTGGGTGTGATAAGTCATAAACCTTGTCTTCAGGCCTTGAAATTCTCCTGCTTGATCTTGTCTATCAGTGAGGCTTTCCATTGAGTTTTAAATTTTTTTATTATGTATTTGATACAGGGTTTCACTACACAGCTGGAACTTGTAGTGATCCTCCTGTTTTCAGCCTCCAGCTCTAGTATTACAGGGGTGTGCCACCACGCCCGGTCTCGGTGGCCAGCTCAGCAGCATGTGGTGCCAGGGATCAAATCCCGGGCCCTGCGCTTGCCTAAGCAGGTACTTATTCTGCCGAAGTACCTCACCGGCCCTTCATTGAGTTTTGATGTTAAGTAGTCATCATTTCCAATATTTCTGTCTGGTTCTTTCTCAAAATGTCTGTCTCTTCACTGAATTTCTCCCTCAGATCCTGCATTATCTTCCTTAATTGACTCGCTGTTTATTTATATCCTTTCTGAAGTCCTTGATCATTTTAAGAATCAATCCTTGGAATTATCTTTACAGTATTTCATCCATTTCAGTATCTTTGCATGCAGTTATTGATGGGTTATAAACCTCTGGAGGTCATCTTGCCTTGCTCTGTAATATTATTTAGGGTTTTTCTGCTGAGATTTGTGAGCGATTTCAATGAATCTCTTCCCTTTTTATGTGAGGGTCTTAGTGACCAGCATTCTTTTGTGAGCTCAAGTCTTAGCACCATTCAGAGAGCAGGAAACATAGCACATTAAAGACAACAAAAAGACAAAAATTAGATATTAACATACAGTAAAAACAAAATGGATGCAACAACTGTAACATTACTAACAGAAGAAAAGAAAGAGGCAATAATGCAAATGCAACTAAAAAGCTAAGAATGAAGTTTAAAAGTAATAATAAATCAGTATAAATATAGAGGGCAAAAGAAAAGGGAAAATTAAAAAAGAAAGTTCAAGGGGGCTAGGGAGATTAGCTCAGCAGAATAAGCATTTTCCTGGCAAGTGCAGGGTCCTGAGTTCAATCCCCAGTCCCACAAAAAAAGACAGAAGAAAGATTTAAGAAAGAAAAGGAAGATATGTGAAAGAGAAGAAAAAAGACAAAAATCCATTCAAAGTGTGAAAGTAAATGAAGGTAGATAAAAGTGAAGGAATAAAGAGCAAATGAACAACAACCAAAAAGAGTAACAGAAAAAAGAAAGATCTGAATAAAAAACCTTCCCCTCATTCTGTAAGTCTGAGGCCACATATTCCAGTCTGCTCCACTCTGGGGTTCTCACCTAAGCGAATTACATCTTCAGCTACTAAGCCACCCAATCCAGGCACCTGAAAGTTCTCTCTAATCCTCTTCCTCTCCTCCCACCCTACTGCACTTCCACTCCATCATCAGCTCTGCTAAGTGGGTTGCGAATATGGGGAAGGCAAAGGTGGGAGGCATTTGTGCTCCGGGACTCTTCAGGACATTGCACTTCCTCTGCTTTGTCTCCAGGGATCACAGTGGCAGTGTCCATCAGTTCAAGAAAGTAGTTTTCCAGGAATTCACCGATGGTTCTTTCACTCAGCCTTTATACCGTGGAGAATTAAATGAGCACCTGGGACTCTTGGGCCCATACATAAGAGCAGAAGTTGAAGATAATATTGTGGTAAGTTAAGCACAATAAAATACAAAAAAATTAATTCCATGTGTTTATTTTGTTTCTGACTATAAAGATAATGTATTCTTATTCGTTGTCTTGGGTGGTGGTGGGAGAGGAGTGAAAGCCAGGACCTTGAGATTGTGGAGCACATACTCGACCACTGGACTACACACAGGACCCATTTGATTCTTTTTATGTTGAGATAGGATCTAGCTAAGTTGCTCGGGTGGTCAGACTGGGCTCAGAATGGTGATCCTTCCACCCCAGCTCCTGAGGGCTGAGATTACAGGTGGGCACCACCATGCTAGCTGAGATTGTAAAGTACAGAAAAAGAAAAGAGTTGAAAAATAATATCTTATCTTTTGAGTGTACATTCTTATATTTGGCCTATGTACTTTTATCTTCATGTGTGTGAAATTGTGCCATATATAATTGTTCCTTAGATATTTAAATATTATCATGGAATAAACATTTCTTATGTCATCAAAAACATTTCCTGGTGAGATGCGGTGGTACATGCCAGCACTCAGAAAGCTGAGGCAGGAGGATCTCTGAAGAGTTCTAGGGTAGTCTGGGCTACAAAAATAGTTCAAGGCCAGCCTGAGCTTCATAGCAAGACACTGTCTCAAAAACTCAAATAAGCAAAAATTTCCTACATAGAAATGGCCGTATAATAGCCTATTCTGTGAATTTGTGGAACTGCAGTTTACTTAACTATTATTTTGAATAAATTTTAGATACTTTCTTTTTTCACTATATAAATAATTCTGTGATCACTGTCCTTTTCCTGAGATAAAATTCCAGAAGTTTCATGCTCCTGAATATTTTAAGACTTTCTGTTATGAATTATCAGTGTCTTTTGAAAAGTTCTATTTTTGGTGGGAGTGCTTTCATTATTATTTCCTTGCATAATATCTACTAAGTGTTCACGATCTTAGTGAAAAGTATTTTTCCAAGTTTATGATATCTTAATTTTCTCTTCACATTTTTATTGGTGTCTATTGATTATATAGATTAAAAGTATTTATTTATTTATTTATTTATTTATTTATTTATTTAATGAGAAGGGAACTTGCTATGCACTTCAGGCTGGCCCTGTGCTCACTTTTGTAGCCCCCAGGCTGGTCTCAAACTCGCAGTGATCCTCCTGTCTCAACCTCCCCAGTGCCATGATTACAGACGTGTGCTTCCACAACTGGTTCTGGTTCTGGTACTGGGGATCGAACTCAGGACCTTGTGCTTGCCAAGCAGGCACTTATACTGCTGAGCTATCTCCCCAGCCCCATAGATTAACAGGGTTTTATATGCACATAAAATATTTTTACCCCATCACCCGCTTTTTTGCACCATCCCTCCCTAGTTTTTCATGTTTGCGTTGCAATGCACATAATATTTTTTCATATTAGTTCTCTTAATCGTACCAATAAAAGTTTTTAAAATAAAATGAGTTTGAATTTTTAGGTAGTAACCTATCAATATTTCCTTTTTGACACTTTCATTGTTTTTGTGTTTATAAGAATTACTTCCTATCTAGAGATTTTAAAAAATTATTGTTCTTTCAATATCTTGTTTTTATATTTAACTTTTAAATCTATCAATAATTTGTGCAGTTTCAAAGTTATTTTATATAGTTTTGGTTTTGGTGCCAGGGATCAAACTCAGGACCTTGTGCTTGCTAGGTAGGTGCTTAAACCACTGAGCTGTCGCCCCAACCCTCAAAGTTATTTTAGTGCATTTTTTGAGATGAACACTGAAGTAGTTTTCCCCAAAACTAGTTTGGGAAATAGTTATTCATTTTCCCAATCTCTTATTTATACCAAGGGTATAGAATTGTGGGTATATTTGTCTATCTGAATTTAATTTTACTTTTCTTATGTTCTATAATAAATGCATAAGTTACCTACAGAGTAAAATAAGCAGATTTGTTTTGCTTGTTGTTAATTTCAGATTTTTAAGATCTGAAATACATATCTTATTAAAAGACAATATACATTCATCCTGGAACTTGACATGAAGTATTTAATATGTCATTATTAATTCCTAGGGTTATATTATAGACATCGTTTTGGGTTTTATTGGGGGGATACTCAGGACCTTGTCTCTCTCTCTCTCTCTCTCTCTCTCTCTCTCTCTCTCTCTCTCTCTGTCTTTTGTTTTTTTGACATAGGATAGTTCTGGCTATGTAGTTTCCACTGGTCTTAAACTCACTTTGTAGCCCAGGCTGGCCTCAAACTTTCAGTAACCCTTCTGCCTTAGCCTCTTGAGTGCTGGAATTACAAGGCATGTGCTACTACATCTGACTTTGTTATAGTCTGTAGTGACAATTTCCATCTTATTTTGGAATTACTCTTGTTTTTTGTTTGAGACAGCGTCTCACTGTAATTCAGGCTGACCTTGAACTCACTATGTAGTTCAAGTGAGGCCAGGCTGGCCTCAAACTGGCAGCAATCGTCCTTCCTCAGCCTCCCAAGTACTAGGATTACTATACCTGGCTGGGAATTACTCTTAAGTGTTTAATAACACTCTCTCTCTCTCTCTCTCTCTCTCTCTCTCTCTCTCTCTCTCTCTCTACCAGAAATCAAACCCAGGACCTTCCACTTGCCAGGCAAGTGCTTGTGTTACTGTTATATTCCAAGCCCCTAATTCTCTCTTTTGGGTGAAGTTCTTAGGTGAGATTTATATTTTGGTTTTGGTGGTAAGGACTGAAGCCAGAGCTTCCAGCTTGCTAGGCAAGCATTATACCACTGAGCTAACCCCCAACCCCTCTGTTTTGTAAATGTGAGTTCGTGTCTTAGAATTTCCTTCATAGATCTTCAAGCGTGGGGTCTAACAGCATCTGCCCTCTGCACTCTTCCTCTAGGGTGTTATAATTTTGGATAAAAGCTGAAAGGTGGGCATTCCTATTGGAAATGTAACCCTTAATCTTAGGACCTAATAGCCTAAGCAATGATTCGTGTATTTGATTTTTTATTTGCTTGTTTTACTCTGCAGGTAACGTTCAAAAACCAGGCCTCTCGTCCCTATTCCTTCTATTCTAGCCTCATTTCTTACAACGAAGATCAGAAACAAGAAGCTAAACCTAGAAAAAACTTCGTCAAGCCTAGTGAAACGAAAACTTACTTTTGGAAAGTGCAGCAATATATGGCACCCACGGAAGACGAGTTTGACTGCAAAGCCTGGGCCTATTTCTCTGATGTTGATCTGGTAAGCAGGTCGTCCTTGTGCTCACTGCTTTCTAGTTTAAAAGAACTAGTCTTTGTGGCATATGCTAAGAATTCTGCTATTGATCCTAAGCACAATGAAAAGTTTTAGGTAAGAAAGATGACATCATATTTGTGTCTCAGAACTAGCACTGTGAATCTATTGCAGAGGATAAATTGCGCTGTGGGCAGATAGGAAGCAGACTAGAGCGCCTCAAAAGTCAATAAATAACCTATTCCAGTTGGCAGGTGAAAGGACTGATGCTAAGAGCACTGATGATTTATCTCTCTAGGAAAAAGATATGCACTCAGGCTTGATTGGACCCCTTCTGATCTGCCACCGGAACACACTGAGCCCTGCTCATGGGAGACAAGTGACAGTGCAGGAATTCGCTCTGCTTTTCACTATCTTTGATGAGACCAAGAGCTGGTACTTTACTGAAAACATGGAAAGGAATTGCAAAGCCCTTTGCAGTATCCAGTCAGATGATCCCACTTTTAAAGAGAATTATCGTTTCTATGGTAACATATGCCACTTCTAAATATTACTCACTGTGAAACGGAGTGTGAGCTAGATGGCGTTATGCATTTTACAGCTTGCAAGGACATGTTTGGGATGGAATGCTCAGAGATAGCAGTATTTTGGGTGAAGTAAAGGGAAAGGAACATCTCCCTGAGATTCTAACAGCCTGACCTGTGTTCCTCTTCTCCAGCAATCAATGGCTATGTGATGGACACCCTTCCTGGCTTAGTAATGGCACAGGACCAAAGGACTCGATGGTATTTGCTCAGTATGGGCAGCAATGAGAACATCCATTCAATTCATTTTAGTGGACACGTGTTCACCGTACGGAAAAAAGAAGAGCATAAAATGGCAATTTACAACCTCTATCCAGGTATGAGCTAGTTTGGTTCTCCTTTCTTTTTCTTTTTCTTTATTTTTTTTTCAAAAACACAATAGTAGGACATTCCCAATAATTGATACAATGCATATTGTTGTCCTCATAGTAGTT
>PVKN010019685.1:0-16252 GCA_004027915.1 Capromys pilorides | reverse complement strand
GTTCCCCCAGAGCCTCATGCAGTCTCAAGGCAGCTGAATCTAGAGTTTGTAATTGATTCATAGTCTAGTGTTATGATGGAGGCTTAATACTTCCCCTGCCCTAGGTTGAGTAGCCTGCATACAGTGTAAGGCAGGGAAAGAAGTTCACTCTTCCCTCCTCTCTTGTTTTTGGCACCTTCCACTGCCATGAACTTTGGCCTGTCTGTAAGACACCTTGCCTTAGAACCAGCCGATTATAGGCTGATATCTCTATAAACAGAGCTAAATAAACCTTCCCACCTTTAACTTTGAGTGTTGGGTATTTTGTCTCAGTAATGAGAAAAGTAATCAAGATGAGGCTCCAGGTTGTAATAGATCAGAAGGAAAAAGAAAACTAACACTAAATGAAAACTCACTGGTGTGGAGTCCACAGCCATGGTGTTTATATTTTTATCTCACTGAACCATGTTACAGTCTGAAGCTGAGGAGTATGTGCCTAGGAAATTCATGATCACTGCTACCACCCTGTTCCGTGCCACTGTCACCGATGCCTGGACAGGAAACAGATGGGAACAGGAAGTTCAGTCTTGGAAGTGTTGGAACACAAGTTTGCACAGACTTCTTTGCCTCAGGAATAATAGGAAGAGTCTCCAAGGAGGAACCCATGAGCAAGCCATGAAGGTTTGCTAGTATTTGGGTCACTGGGACAGTGTGGCTCCGGGCAATGTGCAGATGGTAAGATGAGTGCTCTGTAAGGTGTGGGTAGCATGATTTTGAAATGCCCCATTGAGGTTGAGCAGATATGTTTTTTTTCACCTTATTAATTACTTGGAAGCAGGGAAAGTGTTTTCAGTGAAGCCCCAAGAAGCTAAGGTATTCTGGGGAAATCCTGGTGTCACCACATAGAGCCTGTGTTATCTTGTTACCAGAGGCTACTTCAGCTAGCACTCACCTGGTTGCGCACACATTAACCTAGATCTAGGAGCAGCTGAGAGCAAACCTTAACAATCTGGGGGGGCTTTGGAATTGGGAAGACAGGACAATGGTATGTCCTGGGTAGAGGGGATAGGGTCCTGTTGCAATAAATGCTTCCTGCTGCCCAGCAATTCAAAAATTGATGAAAGTTGAGAGAGGGTTAAAAAATTGTCTTCTTGAAATCAGTGGAATTAACTTGTTCATATACTCATTCATCCATCATCATTTCATTGCGGTTGTTCTGTGCCACGTGGCACTGTGACAGATTCAGGGGCTATAAAAACAAGGTAATCTAGGAATTCACAGCTGACTGTAGGGAAATAAACTAAAGGGGATGTTCACTGTGGTGAGGTCTGTGGGACAAGAAAGGGTGGGTCAATGGCCTGCCCAAGACTACAAAGCTTTGGATTGGCAGAGTGGGTCCACATATCCCAGCTAACTGCTTACCAGCTTAGACCTTGAGTAAGTTCTTGGTAATTGCATACTTTATCTCATTTCTTCCTCAAGTTAATATGGTGAGGTAAAAACTTTGGCCATTTTGTAGCTGAGGAATTTGAAAGTCAGTGAAGGGAATTCGTTCATAGTTTCAGTAAATAAGAGGCAGATCTAGGATTCCAGTCCAAGTCCAGCGTTCTAGCACTCTCTGCTCCAACCAGCTGAAGAGAGTGAGTTTGGCACTTTCATGACCAGGGTCCTCTAGAAGGTGCTACTCTGGGACACATGGGTTTATTGAAACAGGCTGCATAGGCGTAACCATGAAGGTGTGACTACCAGAGTGCTGATTTTCTTTCAGGCTGCATTAATGGAAGTACAGTCCTCATAACATAGGAGATGATGTTCCTGCTCTGCTTCGGGGAGATTAGAGATGGGACCCATTCTGGGATCTCATTTTAAGAGAGATATAGCCATTTTAGCCTTTCCAAGGGGTGATGGTAGTAAGTACCAGAATCCTTTTCTATTGAGGAGCTGCTAAAGGAACTGCTGGTATTTCAAATAGAATAGAGGAGATCCACAGGGATACAAGTTGTTTTCAAATATCTGAGGGCCAAATTTCGTTTTTTCTGAAAGTTACAGAGACAAATGCCTTGACTTCAGGTTTACAACAGAACCTTCTGAAGTATTTTGGTATTTGCTGAATTCACTTTCACTACAGGTAATCAAGTGTGGGTTGGAAATAATGAAGAGTAAAGAATAAATGTTCTTTGCCATTCTTTTGTCAGACTCCTTGACTGACTGTTTTTCTGCTGTTGTGGGTATGTATAACTCCCAGGAGGATCCTTAGGAGAGCTGTAGTTCAGACTGAAAGCCTAGAGCTGGGTGTGGTGGCATGTTCCTGTAATCCCTGCACTTGGGAGGCTAAAGCAGGAGGATTCCCATGAGTTCAGGCCAGCCTAAACTATAACAAGACTCTGTCTCAAAAACAAACAAATGAAAAAAACAAACCAAAACAGAAAACAACCTGGATCTTTTTAATAATCCCCCAGGTGTACTGGGAAAATATGGAGTGAGAATGAGAATTAGAACTGCGTTCGAACCCTGTCTTATCTATCCCCTTATGTGACCTTGGGTAAGGTTTATCCTCTTGGTTAAAAGGTAGTGGAGGTATTGTCAACCCCTCTCAAGGACAGAAGGTGCAAACACTGGTTATTAAAAGGTGTGATTCTAGCCACTGGCTATGGGTCTAGGTTTGAGCAGGTCCTCTGAGATGTGTTGTGATAAAATATACTTATGGCTTTCAGCTGGCCTGGAGTCCTCGGTGGTTGAAAGAAGTGACTCTGCAATTTGATAGTGAAACTTGGGTCATAAAGTGGCCAATGGATAAGTTTCTGGGGGCTGTTTTACTTTCCCTGCTCTTCTCAGATGATGGTGAGGCTAAGAGATGGGAAGGTGGCTTCTCTGGAGGGATAGAGCAAGCAGAAATTGACACAATGCACACACCTCAGCCAGGACTGGTTTCCCTGTGCCTTGTGTCATGCTGGTAGATGAGTTGCAGCCCAGACATGTCTGCCCAGAACTCACTTTTGCTGGCTTTGCCTTCTACCAGGCTGCTCAGATTTAAGGAGGAAGAAGGAGGGTGAGGGAAGGAGGTGGAGGGAACAGAACTTGTGTTTACTAAAAGGGCTGGTTGGGCAAGTCTGCTTGCAAGGCCAGAGTCCAGACCAAGGTCTGCTTAGCTTGCTTCTGGTGGGTGGAGTCAGGTGGAATCAGGCCTTGGCTGGCAACCAGCTGGGGAGGCTTTTGGTTGGGGGCTGACGACTGGTAGGGCCTGGGGTTTTTCCAAGACATGGTCCCTGAGAACAGTGGGCTGAACAGATTATGGCTCATAAATTCTTTCTCAGGAGATTAGGGCCATGGGAGATTAGGGAATAGATGGGACGCTGTAGGAGGCCTATAAAATTTCCATCTGTGGCAATTAATTTGATGGATTATAAAGCAGCTCGCTCCTTCCTCTCCCTCAGTACGGGGCTAGGAAGTAGGACTGGCTGGATACTGTGCCCAAGAATGCCCTCCTTGGTGTCCTGTATAACTAACTAACTGTGTTTCTTATTAAAACCTGGCCGGAGCAGGGGCTGGGCTTCTTCTTTTCTACCTTCGCTCCTGGTACAAGGAAGAACACACAGTAGGTGCTTTATGAAACATGACTCTGATTGGAGCCTTTCTAGGAAGTGGATATCACTGGTATATAGAGGTAGCTGAGCTGCATGGGTGGTGTCACCTGGTTGAGGATACTGTGCTTGTTGGTGACAGCTGGGATTCTAGCCAGGGTTTTCTACCATAAGATCTTTGTACTTCTGGTGTGCTCAAAGTGAAAGTGAAATTGTGAATGATTTTCTGATTTCTTGCTTTTGACTTCCTCCTTGTCCCCAGCCAGTCAGATGGGTCCCTGCTTTGGTGATGGATTGTGCCCAAGGTGTGGCACAGCTCTGCTAGCATCTTCTCTTGGCAGGTTTGCTGCATCCCACAAGGGACTGTGGTGGGGCTGCCCTTTCCCCACTCACAAACATTTCTGAGCTCATTGAGCACCTCCCTTCTCAGGTCTGGAACCTGTGATTGGCAATGGGTTCTTGTGATTGGGAGAGGGTATGCTTCTCTGGTGCTTCCTTGGGAGCCCTGCCTTCACCAGTTTACCTGTGGCATGGTGCAGCTGATCTTGGCTGCTGTCATACTTTCCCATCAGGACCAAGGGCCTTACTTTAATATGCTTTCTGATCAGGAATCTTCAAGTATATCTCATTCAGGAATTTTTTTTATATGCTCTGTGTCCAGTGGGGGCACTCTTTTGCTTCTGTGTCTTTGCTTGTTTATTTGTTTGTTTGTTTAGACAGGGTTTCACTGTAGTCCAGGCTGACCTTGAACTCATCATGTAGGTCAGGCTGACCTTGAAGAAGACTCAAGGCAATCTTCCTGTCTCAGCAGTGCTGGGATTATAGGCATACACTACCATACATGATTTAGGATTTTTTTTTTAAACTTGAGGATGTGTCTTTTCTCTTAAAGTTCCCATCATTAGGAACGTACCCTTTTCATGCAGATAGTGCCCAGCTTCTCAGATATGACCTCTGGAAAGAAGCCTTCCAGCCACCCACCACCAAGCTTTGGGAGATCCTTTTGTTGGTGCTTTCATTCATTTACCCAGCAAGTATGCAACAAGAAGCCTTTCTGTGCCTGATAATATTGCAAATGCTGGGGAGTCCAGAAGAGAGTGAATGAAGTGTCTACCTTACTCCATCATGTCACTGAAGTTTGTATTGATACCTCTCAGTCTTCTGGCGTTAGCCTGTGAATTTGCCTCTTTTTTTTTTTTTTCATACACGTCTTTATACCCAGTGCTCAGCACAGTCTGGCAAAGGAAACCTAAATATGATGGTGAATGAATGAATGAATGAACAAATGAATAAGCAGGCTTTTTCCTCTCCTGTCCTGCCTCTCAGGACTGCTTGTGTGTGACCTTCCCTGTCCTCCCCCCAGCCCTTCCCTTGCACTCCTGGCACCAAATGTGCTGCTCACATGACTGCCCTGCTTCATATTACACCTTTTTATCTTCTCCTTTTCCCTCACCTGGTTGTAAATTTCTTCAGGGCAAGGTCCATTTTTGGTTCAGGTTTGGATACTCGCCCATCCTCACAGTCAATAAAATCTGAAAGAGTAATAAATGACATGTGTAAAGAATTGAGGGCTGGTAAGATAGCTCAGTGGACTAAGCGCCTACTTAGGCAAGCGCAGAGACTGGTTTTGATCCCTGGCACCACATGCCATGTGGGCCCTGCCCCCAGGCATGCTGAGCAGTGACCCAGTCGGCATGGTGTGTGCCTGTAATCCCAGAGCTGGGTAGGCTGAAAACAGGAGGATCATTATGTATCTGAATCCAGGCTGTGTAGCGAGACCCTGTACCAAATACAAATTAAAAATAAAAAATAAAAAAAAAAAAAGAGAGAGAAAAGAAAAAGATGGACCAGGTACTCAGAAATGGATTGATTTATTTATAAATGGCTGCAGAGCTCATATGTACCAGTGCTAGGCCAGGTGCTGGGCATTGGGAGGCAGAGACATCTGCCTTGAGGAGTATGAGGAAGTACATGTTGCCAGGATGAGGAGGAGCCCAGCCTGTAGGCAGCCAAGACACCTGAATGGTAGGGTGGTGCCCAGATCTTTCCTTTTGGCCAAACAGGATGCCTCTATAGAATTCAGAGGGGGTTTCAGACAGATCTACATTTTAATCCCATTTCTTCCCCTTGTCAGCTGTGTGAGTGCACTTTTCTGAGCTGCATTGTCTATCTGTAGTCAGGTACTAGTAAAAACACGTACCTTAGAGGATCATTCTTTCATTCATTGACTTCTATGAAGTTCCTGATGGTGGAATGGCACTGTGAACATGATGGAAATGGTTTCTGTTGTCATGGGGTTTAAATTTCAGTCAGAAAGATTGCAAACAAAATGGTTAAGATATCAGGATGTGGAGAAAAATCAGGAAAAGGAGACAGGAAGGCTTTTGTGGGAGTTGGGTGGTCACAAGAGGCTTCTCTGTGCAGATGATAGTTGAGTACATATCTGAAGCTGTATTAACATCTAAGATGGGAGCAGGGCAGTTTATGAGGAGGGAACAGCAAAATAGAGGACCTGAGCCTGGGGTGTACTTGACTTTTTGAGAGATCACCAAGGGGGTTAGGGTGCTTGGAGCAAAGGATTAGGGTTCATAGAGGTGTGTGTGTGTGTGTGTGTGTGTGTGTGTGTGTGTGTGTGTGTATTGAGGGGAGGGCCTTTGGCTTTGGCTTTGGCTTTCACCCTAAGCAGGTAGGAATCTATCCCAGGCCTTTGGACAGAGGCATGTCATTTGATTTAGAAGAGGGATATTTCTATTGTTATGCATAGAATAAATAGACTGAGCAATGACAACATAGGTAGCCTACTTAGTATGGTGCCTGGCATGAAGTAACCCTTCATTAATGGTAGTTTTGTTCTTTGTGATAATACTATCAAACCTTGACCTTTGTTCCTGCTAGGGTTGTTCTGGACCTTATCCTGCCAACTTCTCCTTTCTCAGGAACTATAGCATCCTGGATGCTATCTCCTTAAGGAAAGCTGTGGGCTTGGCCTTAGGAATGAGGAGGAAGAGGAAGGGATGACTGGCTGTTCTCCTTTCCAGTCTTCTGTTGAGTAGCCACAGTAGTGGCGAAGGAGAAAAGCCTTATCTTGCATAAACTTAAGAGATCAAGAGATCAGAATTTTTTTTTTCTCTCTCTCTCTTTTTTTTTTTTTTGCGGGACTGGAGTTTGAACTCACCACCTTGTACTTGCCAGGCAGGCACTTGTGCCACGGAGCTATCTCCCTGGCCCCCAGAATTTCTCTCTTGAGCCGGGCGTGGTGGTGCATGCCTGTAATTCCAGTACTTGGGAGGCTGAGGCAGGAGGATCAGTGCAAGTTTGAGACCAGCCTGGGCTACAAAAGTGAGCTCAAGGCCAGCCTGAACTGCATAGCGAGACCCTGTCTTAAAAAGACCAAAAAAAGAATTTCTCTCGATTATCTTTGTTCTTTCCTTGTCCTGGTTGACTAGGGCTCTAGGAGGGGCTGGGCTGGACTCCTTCAGTGCTGTTCTTCTCCAGGGACTTGACTATGAGCCTTCCCACTCTCTACCTCCATCCCTGTTTATCTGTGCGCTTTATGGAAAGGTTTTTGGATCTCTGATGTTGTGTATCCTCTAGCCAGATACAGAGATATCTTTATACCTTTCCTTGACTGCTTTGGATAACAGAAAGAACTATTTGACAGGGTAGTAATTTATTACATTCTCTTTGAAGGCGAGTTTAATTTTTGGCTGAGTTGAAATATTGGTTCTGATCTCTCCCATTCAATTTATTATTATTTTGTCTTTTTGAGACAGGGTCTTGCTATGCAGTTCAGGCTGGCTTTGAGTTTACTTTTCCCAGGCTGGTCTTGAACTCACAACAATCCTCCTACATCAGCCTCCTGAGTGCTGGATTACAGGCTTGCACTACCATGCCTGGCTTTCCCATTCTACTGTTTTTTTTTTTTTTTTTTTTTTTTTTTTTTTTTGGTATCTTCGGGAAGGGTCTACAGGGTGTTCAGAGTCTTATTACTATATTGGACTTGTAGTGATCTGCCTGTTTACAGCTTCCCAAGAGCTGGGACTATAGGCGCTGCTGGCTCCCCTGCCCAGGTTGCCGTCTCAGTGCACCGTGGGGGTGGGGTTGGCCTGGCAGGCCCGGGGATCGAATCCCTCGCCTCTGTGCCTGCTTGCAGGCACTTTAATCTGTTGACCTATTTGACTGGCCCTTCCCATTCTGCTTTATAGAGAGCCTTTTATGGTCCTTGTCTCAGTCTAGGAAGTTTTTATTTGTAATCCCGTGGAGCAGCTGTTGGAATTCTAGTGAATTAGTTCTAATTTACCAATTCCAGTGCAACCCATGGTGAAAATAAAGACATTAAGGCATATTTGTAGTTATGGGGAGCAAAGGGGCCTAGGTCCACCTACTGTGATGGCTATCTGGAACAAAGGCCAAATGGGTTTTATTAATTTGTGAAGAAGGGAATAGCTTGAGCATAAGCGGCTGTGAGAATGGCAGGAAGTACATGAGTGCTGTGAGCTGAATTATGCAGGAGGCCTGAAATCACCTGGAGCACAGCTTACCATCCTGCCCAGGCTCACAGGTTTATCCAGAGCTGTGGGGACGAGGAAACACTGCCCTGTCACCTTACTTCAAAGACTACATATCAGAACCCTGACTGGACTGATATGCGTTGCTTAAACACAATTGAAAAGATAAGGAAAAGTCCTAGGTAGCTCTATGCATGTCAGTATGTGGAAATTGGCCAGGTTCAACAATTGTTCCTCATTCAAGGAGAGTCATCTGGGTGGTCTGCCACACAGTTTAGTTTTTCTTTTGTTTGTTTTTATTTTTTGAGACAGAGTCTGGTTATGCAGGTCAGTCCGACCTTGAACTCATTAGTCAAACTCATAGTGACCTCAGCCTCCTGAGTGTTGGGATTGCAGATATGTTCCACCATGCCCTACTTGTTTTTTTTTTTTTTTTTTGAGACAGGGGCCTCTTGCCTCAGCCTACCAAGTACTGGCCACCTCCTGTAGGGAACGGTTTCCTATAGTTGGAAGAGGCTGTGTTTAGTTCTTGCTCTGTTATTCAGTGATCATCTACTGTATAGTTGACAAAGTGGGGTCAGAAAGGAAAGAAAAAGGGGCTGGGGAGTTAGCTCTGTGGCCAGGTTGTGAGTTTGAACCCTGGTCCCGCCCAAAAAAAAAAAGAAAGAAAGAAAAAGCCTTTGAGTCAGAAGGTGCTAAGTTTAGTTTTGTCTTATTGGTAATGGATGGTGAACTATAGCTTTTGCGTTTAGCTATATACTCAGCCCTTTTTTAAAGTTTATTTATTTATTTTTTTAACTTGAGACAAGATCATGCTGAATTACTGGGCTGGGCCCAAGTTTGCTATTCTTCTGTGTAAGCCTTTCAGAGTGCTGGGACTATAGGTATGTGCTATCAGTACCAGTTGGTAATATTTTTAAATGGTATGTACATTCCAGGAGTATAGATAGTAGAGCATCACTGCTGCAGAAGATTGTGTGTGTGTGTGTGTGTGTGTGTAGGGGCAGTGAAGAAGGTAAAGCCTGAGAGGTAAGAGAGCTAGACCAAAGCATGAGCTTGGAGAGCCACAGTCATGCGCAGTAACAAGGAGCTGAGTTTAGAGGGCCACCTAGTAGATGGGGTTTTCTTCTATTTTTTTCTTTTTTGTTTGGTACCAGAAATTAAACTCAGGACCTTGTGTTCACCAGGCAGGAGCTGTGCTGCTGAGCTATCTCCCTAGTCCTCTTTCTTCCTTTCTTCCTTCAAGACAGGGTCTCACTGTGTTGTTCAGGATGGTCTTGCACTCACTATGTAGCCCAGGCTGCTCCCTGCCTCAGCCTCTTGAGTGCTGCGATTACAGATCTGTGCTACTGTGATGCCCAGCAGAGGATGGTTCTTAAAAAAACAAGTTTATTTTGAGCCCTAGAACTGTGGGTTTCACATTCACCTAGAACTGAAGACGGGCTTTCCAGACACCATTGACTCTCCAATCTGCTGTGGTCTGGGATTACTGATTAAACCTGTTCTTGGGATCTGTGTAGGGCAGAACTGGGACAAGTCAGTTCCTTGGATTTGGCCATTTCGAACATTCAGTCTCTGGGCTCAGCACCGAGTAAACTAGGCTCTAAGCCTTGCCTCTGGAACATCCCTTCTCTGTGTGGAGGTTGCTGGAGTCCTTTTTGGAGCTGGCTGCTGGATTTGGTGCATCTCAGTCTTGCAGTTGGCTGGACACCCAGGCCTCTACGCTGCAGGGTTTCTGATTCACGCAGAGAGTCTGCATTAATAGGAACCTGGACTCAAGCCCTTGGCCAAACATTCCAAATTCTTTGGGCATAAAGATTTTCTAAAGGGGCTTGGGGCTCTTCCAGAGGCTTAACAGTTCCTATTTATGCCCCACGCAGCTATGTATTTGTATCTGATTTTTATATATTCCCCAGAGTGCTTTCCCACATCCCGGGGGAGGCCTGTCACTGTGAGTCTAGCCTGTCTTTGGGACTGTTTTGGCAGATCTGCCCCAAAAAGCTGGCATATGGAGTGTCCTCCTACCACCGTCTGTCCTTCTCCAGTGTCTTGCATGCTGAAGGGCTGAGGGTGGAGTGGGGCTTTTTGTTTTGTTTTAAATAAGGGCAACGTGGGTAAACAGAGCAGCGTTTCTAGTGCCATCAGGGAGGGCCAGGACCCCACATTCCCGCTCCATGACGACAGGCTCTTTGGTTGCCACTTGCTGGGCTGTGGGTAGTGGCAGCTTAGACAAGACAATGTGGCTCTGTTGAAATGCTCTGCCAGGCTGTGGTAGAAGGCATGTTAATTGAATATTTTCCACCCTGAGATCTGCAGGGATCTGGTGGCCCATTCCTTGTTCCTTCCTTTTCTCTTTGCAGTATCAGAGCCAAGTTATTGAAGCTCCTCTTTCCTCTCTCCCTGCTATTGTAGCTGTGTGTTTGTCTGAGTGGCAGTGCTGAGCAAAAGACTGGTAGAGACATGGTAAAGGGGCAAAGTGACATCCTTGTGCCTTGGTTTGGATAAGGGGCAGCAGTTGTCGGAAGAAATTCTCCCCATGGGGACCCAGAATGTCTGGTGGTGAGAAATATTGACTCTGAAGTTAGACTTACTGGGTTGGATCCTAGTGGTGACACTTCCCTAAACTCTTAGGTCTTGCTTGCTGTGCAGTTCAGGCTGGCTTTGAGCTCACTTTGTAGCCCTGGCTGGTCTGAAACTTGCAATGATTCTCCTGCCTCAGCCTCCTGAGTGCTGGGATTACAGGTGTGTACTGCCACACCTGGCTTGTTTTTAGAGATGGTCTTGCTCTGTAGTCCAAACTGACCTTGAACTCAACTATGTTGCCCAGAGAGTCCTCAAACTATGGCAGTCCTCCTGCCTCAGCCTTCAGAATGCTAGAATTACAGGCATTTACCACCATACTTGGCTGCAAATTTGGGATAATAGTATCTAACTGAAAGGATTATAGTAAGGATTAAATGAATTTAACCCATATAAAGTGCTGATGATAGTACCTGGCATCCAATAGGTGTGACAGTTTATTTATTTTTGTCTTTTTGAGACAGGGTTTCACTGTGCAGTTCAGGCTGGCCTTGAACTCTCAGCAATCCTCCTGCCTCAGCCTCCAGAGTGCAGAGTGCTGGGATTACAGGTGTGTACCACTGTACCCAGCCGTGCATTTATTATATCATGTCATTTTAATATTATGTCCTGATCTTTACCAATATTACATTTACCCTGCAGGCCTTGTCTGAGGTTGAAAGAGGAACAGAACAACATTTCTTTCTAAAATGCAGATTTGACATAATCACTCCCTGCCTTAAAGTGTCAAGGATTTCTCACTGACCACTCTGCATAAAAAGAAAAGACCTTGTATTTATTTTTTTAAAAGTTTGTTTTATTTTCTTAAAACTCATTTATGTGTTTGTGTTATGGCCGGCTCAGCCTTTCCTTGCAGGGGGCGGCGCGCAGCATGTGGTGCCTGGGATCAAGCCGTGGTCCTTGCAGTGGCCTAAACTTCCTGATGCACGTGCTTTGGACTACTGAACCATCTCACCAGCCCGAACTTGTATTTATTGAAAGCCTGCTGTGTGTCAATTTGGTGTACCTCTGCTCATTTAGATTAAGCCCAAAGTTAAGAATGAAGTGTGAGGGCTAGAGATATAGCTCAGTGGCACAGTGCCTACCTGGCTAGCATAAGGTCCTGAGTTTGAATCTCAGTACCAAAAAAAAAAGGCCCAAGACCCTTTGCCAGTTGGCCCTGTTTTGCTTATCTGTTCCCTCCTATCTCTGCAAACTTAAACCAAGCAAAAATCTGGGTGTCTCAGAGAAAGTTAACTCTTATACTAGTCAGTATTATCCTGCGTGCCTTTGCGCATGCTGTCTTTTGCCAGAATTGCTCTATGGGAGGTGGCTTCCGGGCCTTGGAAACTGGGGAATTCCCTGACTGCCTTTCTCAGTGGAACAAGCCCATTAGCCAGACTCTGTGGAGTTGGATCTCATTTGCATCTTGGCTTTACTGCCCCTTGTGGCCCTCAACAGGCCCTAATGTTAGCATTTATTCCATAGACTCAGTGAGGAGTTTCTCTGCATAGAGCATTGTAAAAAGTGACCTGTTATGAGTGGTACACACATGTAAGCTGCTCTTGCTTTTACAATGCTCCCCAAAGGCCAGAGGCAGCATTTTCCATTTGGAATAGATCTAGGCTCAACTGAGTTTCTTGGGGTAAGGGACTTAGAATCTAAGAGGGTCTAAGGGAGGTCTAAGCAGGGTCCTCTCCCTGACCTGGCATTTTCTGTGGTCATTGATCATTGCTGTGGGTCATAGACATTTCTGCCTCTCTCCTTTCCTGAAAGGACTCCTTGCTTCTTAGCCACTAAATGCAGTCTGTAGTGTGGCTGCTCCTTGTGGGGAACTTGGGTTACAGGACAGGGAAGCCCCATAAAACACGGAGACCTGGCATGTGTACCCAAACCACCTTGCTTCCTAAGGACTTGCCTAGCAGTGCATGGGCAACGAGGTATCCAGGTGACAAATATTTATAGACCAAAGAGATTCGTTCTCAACTGAGATGAGCCAGGAAAACCAATCACTGTTTAAAAAAAAAAAAGTTATTTTCTTCATCTTGCTGATTTTATAGGGCCAAATTTTCACAGACTGAATATTTTGCAAGTAGCTCTCAGTGAAAACAAAATGGTGAAAATCAGCCTTAGAGAAAGTAAGGAGGGAATGAGAAGTTTTCATTTCAGGGAGTTGAGGTGGTATCTATGGTTTATGTCACCTTAGTTTTGATTATTGGGCTTAATAGTTAGGAGAGCCAGGGTATCTCCCTTATTCTGTTACCAACTAAGTGACTTTAATTAAGCAAGTTGGGCCTCAGATTCTGTAAAGTGGAAATAAGTTATCCTTTTGTCCACCTAGAGCTAAAGATCCTGTATTCTCATGTATTCTCATTCATTCACTTGGCCTTTGCAGGACCTATTGTGTCTCATACCTAGGCGCCTAAGGATGAGTATGGTCTCTTCCTTCCTGGAGCCCAGAGTTGGCATTTGGATGGTGGTGGTGAGTGGATGGACATGAACTTGGCAATCTAGCAAGTGTTTTCCTAGAGGTACATGGAAAGTACTTATTTAGTGGCTTCCTGGAAGAGGTGACTATCTTTTGGGGGATGGGTGAGAAAGGGAAGGGGCTCAAGGCTGCATCCTTGGCACCATGCTGCTCTGCTGAGGTGTGAAGGTGGGCTTGCGGGGCATGTGGATAAGGGGATGCTCTGGTGGCCATGTTGGCAATGGACTAAAAGTTGGGTTTTACCCAATAGATGTTGGGGCAGGAATAGAATGATTCAAGGCACTGGAATGCAGAATGAAGTTGGTCTTTTGCAGATCTCCTATGGTAGCTGGTGGGAAGGAGACTGGAGAACCCCATGATGATCTAAACGAGAGATGGTGCAGGTCTGAGCTGAGATAGGGATGTGGGCATGAAGGAAGAAGGGAGGCACATTTGTGTGTATCTTTGTGTGTATGTATTTCTATAAAGAGTAAAATTCCATATAATTTCTTTGGATAGCCAAATGTACAGACACTCAGCAGTTCCCTTACTATAACCTCATCCTTCCTGGATAGTAAGTAGACAGATTGCCAAGGTTAAGGTACAAATATAGGTGTGTTCACTGCAGCTATGTTTAAAAAAACTAAGAAATTGCAAACAACCGACATATCAGGAATTGGTCAACTAATTCATGGAGCCATGCGATCATTAAATGTTGGTTCAGATGTCTTTCTGAGCCCAGCAAGATGTGTGTGTGTGTGTGTGTGTGTGTGTGTGTGTGTGTGTGTGTGTAATAAAAGAATGGAGAACTACATGCAACATAGCATGCTGTTCCTTAGTCTCTCTTCTCTGATTCTGAAGCCCATCAGGGTTGGGCTTGCTTAAGCTTGCTACATGTCTTTTCCTTGTGTATTCTTTTCTGTTTTATGTAATGTGATAACTGTTTTGTGTCTGGAATCTGTGGACAAGGATGGTGCCTCCGTCTGTCTCACTTGTTTTGCTTAAGCAACCGGAGTAGGTGGTGGCTAATTATTACAGTATTTAATTGTGGGACTTGAACAGAGGCCTTGTTATCAGCATTAGGTGTATTAAGCTGTAGGCTGATTTCCCCTCCCTCTTACAAACAGAAACTGTGTCTTGCTCATAAAGAGGCTTTTAAACTATATTAGAGTTAGTAAAGGCCTTTCTAGAGACCTTCTTGCTTGAGGGAAGCAGAGTAAATTCAGGCTTTGTTTCTGCTGCCTTTTGGAGCCAAATGAAGATGAAGGGGATGAGGTGTGTCTGCTGTCCAACCGGTTTTCCATTTTTGCACACAACATCCAAGCCTGTGGGGTTTTGTCGGGATGGTGGGGTGTGGGTGGGGGTATTTTACTGTATGTCTTGTGGGTCCTTGGTACCTTACCTTAGTTCATTTTCACAGCAGACTCGATGTGAAGGGAAGACTTCATTTTACAGACAGAGATACCAGGCTCTAAATAACTTGCTTACATTACTTCACTAAGAATTACTAGAGCCAGGATTTGCCCACGGGTCTCTCCGTGCTGAAGCCCAGGTGATTTGCTTTAGCTGCCAGTCACTGTCGTCACTGCAGAGCACTGTGAAGCACTGTGAAGCCCTGTTGCCTGTGAGGTTTTAGCTTTGGGGTTGTGGCAGAGGGTGGGATTTAACCAGTCAGGTATTTATTTCACAACTGCTTTGTAATGCTGGATTTGGAGGGGATATAGAGAAGAGGCCAGGGTGATGCTGTTCTTAATCTATTCAGTAGTCTAGCTGAGGTCATGTGTTTTTATCTGAGGAGATACTAAAGGGGAATGGAGAGAGAAAACCAGACATAGAGGGGGTCAGAAAAGGAGTGGCCAGAGGGACCCAGGTGGGGACAGCTTTGTGGAAAAAGGCAGGATGTGAGCAGGGGTATGGAACTGGAGTTTCCTTGAGGCAGATGAGTTGGATTCTGAAGGTTGGGAAGCCTTGGACACTGGGAGGAAGAGTTTCCCTATTCTTGGGGTGGTGGGAAGCTGCTGCAAGCTTTTGAACACAGTGGACATGGTGGGAAAGTTTTTAAGTAAGTCATCTGGTTATGGTTTGGAATGTGAAATGGTGACATGTTGGGAGTTGCTTCAGGTGAATGGAGGGTCTGAGGTCTTAATTTGGTTGGTGTGGTGGCCATGGCAGAAAGGAATTAATTGCCAGGTGTGCTGTGTCCTGGGATAGGAGTGGCACACTGCTGGGTGAGCAGCATAAGGAATGGTTGGTATGCATATGATGGATGTATAATGCTACCAGGCACAGTGACACACATCTGTAGTTGCAGCTGTTTGAGAGGCTGAGGCAGAAGGATCCCTTAAGTCTTGAAGTTTAAGGGTAGCCTAGGCAATACAGTTATTCCTTATTTAATGGTCTACTTGGTTAAGGATTGTTCAGACTTATATCATGTGCTTTTATTTAGACTGTCTCTCCCCTCTTGTACTGCTTCTGCTGAAAGATGTTTTACTTGAAGTTTATGTTTAGCCCTTTTAGATTTCATATGGCTATATAGGCTCCAGACAACCTGTTGAGATTTTTTTTTTTAGCCCTAATTCTGTCATCTGCTTCCTGTTTTCCCCATTCAGCTGAGTGCATTCTGCATCAGGTGGGAGGATTCAGTTGACATTAGGCATGTGGGGTTGGGAGATGGGGAAAGAGAGCTCCAGGGAGCTGTATCAGAAGACACAGGATCTTTTCTCACTCCAGCCCCTACCCCAAGCCTATAGAGCTTTCTTTTCCTGGCCCATGAGGCCAACCTTCTAGATTCATGATGTACCAAAGGTCACCAGGAAGGGCTTCAGTCAGGCTGCATTTCTACTGAGGTTCCAAATGCACTTAGTAGGAAGGATCCACATTAGATGTTTAGAACTTTTTTTTTTTTGTACAGGAGCTACTATACAGGTTAGACTTGTAGTGATCCGCCTGTTTTCAGCCTCTCTAGTGCTGGGATTACAGGCGTGTGCCACCGTGCGCCCTGGGGCGGGGCCAGTGTGGCATTTGGTATCAGGGATCAAATCCCTGTTCCTGTGCTTGCCTAAGCAGGTGCTTAGTCTGCTGAACTATCTTGCTGGCCCATCATCATCATCATCATCATCATCATCATCATCATCATCATCATCATCATCATCATCATC